>JARACY010000298.1:0-107821 GCA_029255725.1 Scrobipalpa atriplicella
TAAGTATTTGTTGTCAATGAGCAATTAATTAGCTCCGTCCAAGATATTAGTAAGGTCTAGGTCTCGACAAGGAACGAAAGTGATTCTGTCGCTAAAGTTTGTTGCCGTCTTTAGGTCGTAAAAGAACGTAACTGCTGCTGTGAATAGATAATAAGGATTTTATTAAAATTCCTTGCCCTTGTTTTGCCATTTGCAGGGATCGCCTTGCCGCACGGCCTTTGTTCTGGTGGCATGCAAGCCCAAAGCCTTACCGAATTCTCTCATCGTCGTCTCCAATGAAATTTCACTGCTCCGTTTTATAGCCCCCCTTTGTTGTCGCATTTATATCGTGTAACGTTTATGCTGAAAGAACTTTCAACTTTTGCTCCCGAAACATTTTATTACGAGGAAAATGTAGCTACCCGCAAAATTGGTTCCATTTCAGGATTTTAAATACCGTTCAATAATCGGGTCTCATTTCGGCTGCCTGTCTGAGCGCCTGTGTTAAATTTCGCCAGATTTAAATATCCAAAAGTTACTTAGTAGACATTATTTCAACGATGGTCTTTTTATTTATCCGTCATATAAATTGCAGCGTTGGACATCACCGTTTTAATTAATCTCGCTCGACGCGAAATAACAACGGGAATTCAATTTTCTGGCCAAATGGATTGCCAGTGCTAACCGCGCGGCTGCTATGTGGCTCTGCTATTCAATTTTTTCCTTCCTGAGCGTTGTTACATTCAATTTATGTGAGAGAGTAACGATCGCGCGGGCGACTGCTTCTCTAATTTAAAAGACCAATTTTAATTTGGGGACCTACGAGTTTTAGGGAGAATTCAGGTGGAATGTCCGCTAGCTTCGCCCTGGCCTCGGCAAGATTTTCAGTAACATTTAGGAAATTATTTCAGGAGGAATTCTAATCGAGGCCGTTTTATGAGATTTTTAAAGTGAACGGGGACACAAACAAAAACAGTTAGTACGGTCGTTAGTTTAATTAATAATTCTTTTTCTGTGTACGAGTAGGTACAAGTAGATTGGCGAAGCATTATTATTACCTTATTACTTTAACTGTATGCTACTTAATTAATAAAATATCTTTTGGCTTCTTTTTGTCTCTATCTTAAGTTAAGGAAGTGAATGTTAGTTGTATTTTTAGAGAAGACGTTGACTTAATCACTTAAATTTAGCGAAACTCATTACAATATTCAGCATCGTTTCCTATCGTTCAAAGATTTAACGAAAACCAACCATTGAGATTTAAAGGCCAATTTAAAGTTGGCAATGGTTGTTAGAGTTCGAATATTTTGCGAACATTTAGTTAGATACTGCGGAATCCAATTATTTTCTGAATGAATAAAGAAATGATATTCAAAAGTGTAATCTGAAAAATTAATTAAACCCTTGAGAAATAAATTTATTTACCAAAAGTAGAAAAATTAAAATACAATTTCTGTGATATTCTGTTGTCCACAAAACGTTTAGTAATTCCTCAGCAAATGAGATTTAAGTATAATTTAATAAAATTTAATTTAATTAAACTAACGACCGTACTAACTGTTTTTGTTTGTGTCCCCGTTCACTTTAAAAATCTCATAAAACGGCCTCGATTAGAATTCCTCCTGAAATAATTTCCTAAATGTTACTGAAAATCTTGCCGAGGCCAGGGCGAAGCTAGCGGACATTCCACCTGAATTCTCCCTAAAACTCGTAGGTCCCCAAATTAAAATTGGTCTTTTAAATTAGAGAAGCAGTCGCCCGCGCGATCGTTACTCTCTCACATAAATTGAATGTAACAACGCTCAGGAAGGAAAAAATTGAATAGCAGAGCCACATAGCAGCCGCGCGGTTAGCACTGGCAATCCATTTGGCCAGAAAATTGAATTCCCGTTGTTATTTCGCGTCGAGCGAGATTAATTAAAACGGTGATGTCCAACGCTGCAATTTATATGACGGATAAATAAAAAGACCATCGTTGAAATAATGTCTACTAAGTAACTTTTGGATATTTAAATCTGGCGAAATTTAACACAGGCGCTCAGACAGGCAGCCGAAATGAGACCCGATTATTGAACGGTATTTAAAATCCTGAAATGGAACCAATTTTGCGGGTAGCTACATTTTCCTCGTAATAAAATGTTTCGGGAGCAAAAGTTGAAAGTTCTTTCAGCATAAACGTTACACGATATAAATGCGACAACAAAGGGGGGCTATAAAACGGAGCAGTGAAATTTCATTGGAGACGACGATGAGAGAATTCGGTAAGGCTTTGGGCTTGCATGCCACCAGAACAAAGGCCGTGCGGCAAGGCGATCCCTGCAAATGGCAAAACAAGGGCAAGGAATTTTAATAAAATCCTTATTATCTATTCACAGCAGCAGTTACGTTCTTTTACGACCTAAAGACGGCAACAAACTTTAGCGACAGAATCACTTTCGTTCCTTGTCGAGACCTAGACCTTACTAATATCTTGGACGGAGCTAATTAATTGCTCATTGACAACAAATACTTACGTATCTAATATGCTGGGAGAATCCCATTTCTTTGAAACTTTTGCGTTTGTTGAGTTGCTATATCTAAGCTACGCGAAAAGATAAACACTTTGTTTAATTTTTATGTGGGTAGATCCAGCAGTCAATAACCGTCTGAACTTTTAATCGCAGACATAAAAATTCCAAAGATATAAAATAAATTCTTATTTAATTCACACCTACTTATTTAATGATTTCCCTTTAAACCTTTTCCTTGAACTGATCATCGTGTTTCAGCTTTACAGTATCTCCCACAACAGGTTTAAGTCCTATAAAAAAATATGTGTCGTATAAAAAATATATATATCGCTATTTTGTGTTTGTTTCTTGTCTTCGTGTCAGTCTTGTCAATCTCGTAGCATTGTAGTCTTGAACTAGTTTATCAGCTGTGTGCGTCGCTATGTGTGCGTCGCTAGTAAAGCCAAACAAAAAATAATATCAATGTCTGTAAGCTAATGTAGGTATGAAACCCTCACAGCAGCTGAAATGGGATAAAACGAAGTACAATTTACACGATAGATGACAAATCGTGACACAAAATTCGTTTTGTCTGTCGGATGTGCCTCGTTCATCAATGTCACCGAGCAGGCTTGCTGCCGGAAGAGGAAGAAGAACCTGCAAAATACTCGAATGCGGTCGTTGGTATCGTGATACGTACTACACATACCTGCATAGAGTCAGATCATACCATTCTTTAAGGGTAGACAGAGTTTATTAGTCAAACACTCGCATAGAATACTGACGTTGTCTGTCAGATATAAACAACGCATAAATAACTGTTCACATTATCCATAATTAATATAATGACATCAATTTCCTAAATTTGATTGAAATGAAGGGCGGAGACGGACGAGATTTTAAATATGCCACGAAAGAGAATTTGACTCGGAAGGGATGGGAGACGAAATGACAAAGATAAACTCGCGAACAGCTATTTGGGATATATTTCGACCTCCACTCGGAGAACGGAATAAATTTTTTATTACTGTGGAGGTTCATTGGTATTCTTGGAGGTGGCTGCCGATACGACCTTCGGGCCGGGTCTACACTTAGCGGTAATTTACAGTTTAATTACCGGTTCTTGCCGTAGTAGGGATGGCTCGGCGGAGAATTTGTGAGTCCCCCTGCTTGGATAACTTACAAGAAGGCAGTGATGTAGGAAGGTCAGCGCGTTTTGAATTTTTAATTCGTTTAGTTCTACGTTGCTAGGTCCTATTTTGTAAGGTGCAAGGTGGACGTAAGCTAGAGACTATTTAGTCAAAAGACATTCAGGGTCATTTCGGAGACAGAGCGCAAACTGAAAGGAGATGCTCGACCAATGAAAATTGAACAACTTTCACATAGTGTTTCTTTGGGGAAATAAAAGAAAATCTTAGTATCCATACAAAATATTCACTATAATCAAACAATTTGTAGTGGAAGTATTTATTTTTAAAGACAGAATAACATATCCAAATTACGAGTGAAACAGCAGGTGTCGACCTTGTTAAGCCATAAACTACAAATACTAGTATCTAACCATGATCGAATCACTAGTGATATATTAATCGCAGGAGCTTAATGTCGTTAATCTTGCCTGTCGGTCCCAAAGGACTAAGTAACAACGTATTAACAAGAGCCCTGATGTTGGCATTATCTATTACTAAAGACACATAATCTGTCGTTTTCTGTCAATGAAAACAAACAGAATTCTTAATGAGATATGACAAAGGCAAATCCGCGACCTCATTTGAATATGGTACCTAGTCATAGATCGATCGATATTCACAATTAAAATTTCTGAAAGCGTGTTTTGATGCGTTTTTAGTAATAAAAAACATAGGGCAGGTTCGTAGTGGACAAACCCATCGAGAGGTTTCCTGTAACGAAAAGAAGTAAGTATAAGTAGGACCTACTTAGTCATGCTCTGGAAAAATAAGTAGGTACTTTCTGTAAAAAGATCAATAGATACTCTTTAAATACTTACTACAGAATACGTGAAGTCTAACTGATGTTACAGTGTGTTCGAACATACAATGAACCTCTGTCACTAAACTCCAATGTAGAGACTACGACAGTAAGTTAAATGAGAAAAGGATCCGTATTAAGCGTGCATCGGGTGACATTGAAGAATCGTTCCCAATAAGTCTCGTTTCACATTCAGTACCATCGTCCGTCACTGTCGTGCAACGTTCAGTGGCGATGTTGGTCGCAGCCAATAATGTCACCAGACGACTAGACAACTCCTTGACAAGATGTGCACTCGCCTTTGCCACATTAGCTAACTCCTCGAGGAAATTACCCAGAAAAATGTCGTGGCTCTTAGCTATCTCAGTTTATTCGCTCATATACTTACAGCGCTGCTTTATGACTATAACTTTTCCTTTCATAACCGTGATGCATCTCATAAAAATACAGCATGTAACAATCTTACACAAAGCGGGTAACTTACCCGATAAATTGTAAACATTCTTGGTACAAAACACTCATAACGTTACGTTATTATTACCCCGACACTAAGCCGAAAAGGTCGGGCTATATTCACGCCAGAGAAGATATGAACTTACAATTTCAGATAAAACAGGTCGTATCTCAAAACAGCTACGAAAATCGGCCCTTTCGGCTTATGAAGGCAACACCTAACTTAATATACTACGCCCAGCTGAGTGACAAAATCTCGCTTTTATGCAAGATTATCGCTTCTGAAATACTAGAGGAAGGCTACGGGAAGGGTTTAAATCCCAGCAGATAATTGCTTTAAGATAGGCGCCAAGTTAGTGCTGGAATCAAATAATTCAGTCCTGATAGGATCCGTGCCAGAGAGCTAGGCAGCGAAGTTCTTTTAAGTTTAATAATGAATGTTCTCGCTTTTACAGGTCTAAAAGGATCTCGAATTGAAGGCATTTCATCTTTGAACAAGTCAGAAAATATGCCTTTGTCGCAGACTGTTTTGTCTCAGTCATTAAATCAGTTGAGAAAGACGCGCTTAACTACGGTAACTAACATAAAGCTGACTGCAGATTTAGTCTTCTATAAGGAGACAATGATGGCGAGCAATGTTTCAGCTGAGCGGGCAAAGGAATGGTCGACGTTAGCATGCATAATGTGCTCGGACAAAGCAAGATTTATCTGAGTGCTACGCCGCTGGAGCCGTGGCAAGCTATGCTGGATACCTCGGAGATAAGACAAATTGTCGAGCTCCTCCTTTGTTTACGCTACGTGGCTTTCAAAATATTTCACATGTTGCCAGTTGTGCCGCCGTTCAGCTAAATATTTGTTTTGCACTACCAATTTGCATTTCAATTCAAACACAGAAACAATAATGCTAATTACTGATTTTCTGCTTATTTGGGTAGCTAACCACAAATAAATTGATTGAATGCTATCCGCCGAAGAGTTCTATTTATCGTTGTATTGTATATAAACCAGTCGTGAAATAAGCGAGAATTTCGCTAAAAGCTCGAAACGAATGGTTTTGTTGGGACGTCAGTCGGCATTGCTCTCATGTACCCGACATGATGGGCAAACACAGCAGTGACTGACGGTGGATTTACCCGATTTACCTGAGCCTGAGCCCAGCTTGCAGCCGCGCGGGTAAACACCGCAACAGAGAGAGCGTGCCCAAACACTGACCGAGCCAAGAGACAAGAGACAAACATGATGCAGCGATACGGGACGCTCCGAGGCAATTTGACGGAATGCCGGTCTACGTTCTGTTTGCACATAAGTGATTTACTTAGAGTCGAGTGCACTACGACATGCTGAGTATATAAACACTAGGGGTGTGGGGATTCTTAGAACTTGAATTGTGTAGAGCTTCGTTATAAAATGAAGACATTCTTAATTTATTTTTATTTGATAAATTCTAAGGAATGGAATATTTTTTGTTTGACGTACAGAGTGATATAACGAAATAATATTCTTTCTTATTAGCATTTCTGCGTCGTACAAATAAAGGTTTCAATTTCGCAAGTAAAAAGAATGGCTGAAAAAACAACAGAATAACAATGGTTCACGCGTAGCTTTAGGGCAGAAAATATTAAATTTCTTTTTCTTTGTTACTTTCTAAGCTGGTGCTTTTGTTTCTGAACTGATGCTGAAAGTCGTCGCTTCCTGAACTTTTTGATTTATGGAGTGAACCCGCCGCTTCACACGCTCTCCTTCGCCCAGCATTTGGTTATAATGGCTTGATAATGTTCCCAGGCTTTTAGCGAACCACTATCATCGATTATATGAGATACTTTCATAACTCTTCAATATTCCCGGGAAACCCAATCTTTTCCTCCCGAATTTTCCTATCAAAATATGCTCCAACCTTTATAACCTGTGAATACAAAAATAAACGATAAGGTTATTTTCTATAATTACCATTTCACAAATTTGAATGATAAAAATTCTTACTATTGCCTGTTTTTTTTAACATGTTTTCAGTATTTGAACAATTTCACAGACATTTTTATCGTACTCTGTATTTGTGAAGTAAACAGTGACTGAAGCAGCAATATCGAGAAGATGGCAACATTGGCAACTTTATGTCGACCGTTCCCGAGGGATAATCTAAACAAATGCGGGTCTATATCCACCAAGCGTTCAATCAGACTTTAAGCCTGAGACTCGGTTGGTGTCGTAACTTTATATTCGCTGAGGAGGGTATTCGTGGAATTTACGCATTATGCATGCAAAGGAGGATCGTAAGGTCCAGACGATCCCGAATATCGAGCGAGAAAACGATCTTAGATATAGGTGCCACCTATGAATTGAATACTACTCAACGGTATTGATATTGTCGCCCTTCGAATTGACGTCGTAAAACGGAACGTCAAAGTTGCGAGATATGTGGATTGTGGAGTGGGAAATAGATTTCACTGGAGCTTTGAAGCTCCCGGGCAATGACAGCGACAGTAGACTATTTGGAGATTTAATTAAACGTCCCTTTGAGCTTGCAGGAAAACATTTTGACACGTTCTCGGGTAGAACAACAGCGAAATGTATTCTAAAATGTAAACGTTCTTTTGTTTCAGAAGCAGAAACTTTACTGGAGGGGAAAACACAACGAGAAAAATATAAATCAGTTCTTAGAGTGGATTTGTGAAGAAAATGACTTTTTAATTATTCAGTGGGTACTCCGGCGAGCAGTGACTCAGCTACCGGGAAACATTCAATTAGACGCGTAAAAAGTCGTCGGACGACGAATTAAAACAATAACAGGTCGCTGAGGGTTTACGGTGCGGAGATGTAAACGTTATTTCAGTGCCAAAAGACATTGTAATTTGATGTCGTCATCTCCTCGTGTTCACGAAAGAGAATGTATTTATTATGCTGCGAACGTAAACAAAATTAGGTGTGAGAAAATCTTAGCTTTGAAGAAAATCTTCGCTTTATTAATTAAGACTCAAGCTAAATTATAAACTTTACGTTATTTTGTTTATGGGACGATTATTTAATATGTTGTACCTCTGTACTTTTATTTTTCTCAAAAGTAAATGCTCAAAATAATAGGATAAAATAGATTTCATAAATGTCAAAAAATAAATTCGACATATTTATTTGAATCTTCTTTAGAAATATGACAACTGTCTTTTCGTATATTAATATCCCAAATAAACTACAACTATTCCCCCAATAGTTAACTTCTATCTTATGTATGACTAATGACTATTGACTCTAGGAACTCAATATCATCTCGCATCTAGTCCGATCGGAACAGGCGGACAGATAGCTCACTGCGTCCATATTGAAACAGCAGAGGATTAATTTAGGCATATTTGCGGGTACATTCTAGCCGATTCAAAGGGTCCTAGAGGACGACTGGTCTATCTTGTATGCCGTATGATTAGTAAGTCGTAAATATTAAAGTACTTGAATAAGGTCACATAAAGGTAAGATCTTATCATACTAATCGTAGATGATCACTTGTAATACATTGTTGTAGAAATTACCATTAACTTACATAAAAACGTTAATAAATCATCAAAATCAAATTGTTTATCAATATCATACTCGTACACATACTACGTAGACGTAGACGCTACAGCTACGCTCAAATGCTACGTCGTAGCAACGTAGCGCTAGCGACGTAGAATTTCCTTCGTTTTAAACGTACTTTTACGAACCAAATTGTACCGAAAGAAATACCTACTAATTCGTTCAAATATAAAGAAATATCTTCGTAATTACTACATTCTTTCAGCTTAGCTTGCCTATTTCAATATTATGTTACACCAAATAGCCCTGAGTCTTGAAAATAATATATTTTAGGTCTATGTCCTCGACGTGCCCTAGTTCATTGGTCTGCCCTCTGGTACTTGATCTGTTTTCGAGAGGCTGTAATTTAATTTCATTGTATTATTAATAAAAATAGTAGTACCGATTTTCGGTGATGGCGGCCAATCTCCCAAAGATAGGCCAACAGCGCAGGAATAGTTTTTAGTGCCCAAACGTTTGCGCAATACACAAGTGAATTCTCTATTCCTTCAATCTCTTATTCTGATGGGACAAATTGACTGACACGAACAGAGATAAATCAGGCGCAGGACCAACTATTTACATGCCCATTCGACAGCATATGGATCATCTTACTTTTCGGACAATCAGGTGATCAGCCTGCAATGTCCTAACCAAACTAGAAACAACAACACAAACTCATTGTCCCCCGCCGGGAATCGAACCCGGGACCTACGGGTCGTAAGCCCATGGCTCAGACCGCTAGACCACGGAGGCAGTTGGATTGTATTATTACGCAATTTTTAACTCGTTAACACAAATTGCAGAGAAGCCGGCGAGCCCTTGCCCAGATATTGAGTTTTGGGGAACCGCTGTATAATCCGATTATCCTTACAAACCGACTGTAAATTTTCTTATTCAAAGCTTGAAGCTACGTAGAATTGTCAACCTTATCGTTTTAGCAAGAAGGTCAAGTATGAGTCGAGCAAGAATCGTCTTTCAAATTGTCTTACGTAAGACCTAGATTATACAGAATGCAACAGTATGGATATCCTTTTTAGGTATGTATGTGGTCGTGATCTAAACGAAATAAATTTGTATATATAATTTACCGGTCAATGCTTCTCGAGGAAATTATGTACATGATAATAATTTTAAGTGCTATTTCTTCTTCACATACAAATTCCTCTGTACCTACATTATTCTCTTTTCAAATGTTAATTGAAAATATTCTGGAATACAAGAGCGGGTTTCATAAATTCTTCTTCCACAAAGCGGATCATGTACGGAGGTAACGAAATTTGCAAGCTATATATAGAGCAATGAATATGAAAGCAGCTCTGTTGTTGCCTTACACGGCAACAGCACGATCATTGTGAAGAGAAAAATCAGGTAAGCATACATTCATATTCAAGACTATAACGTTATAAATTTTAAAGCACTCGATAAAAAAAAAATTATCACTCTCATAGGATTACTAGGATTTCCTGTATCGGGGTGCCATTTGGACATACACAGAAACAACCACAAAGAACGCCCTGACCCAGAAACAGACATTTAAATTCATCACTCAAATGTCTGCCTCAGCCGGGAATCGAACCCTCTGCGTAGCAGGCAGAACACTGCCAACAAAGCTGTGCGGGCCGTCATAAAAAGTAGGTATACATCACAAAATATAGGAACGGGTCGAACTTTTTCAAACAAACTTAGTTTCCAATGAATAAACAGGCCAGCAAAATTAACATGATATTTCGAACGACCTTCATCAACAGACCACAAATCCCTACAAATTGCTAATTTTAAACCGAACTAATCCGTCAGCCGGAGCAAGTTTGCATGATGTATTTGTGTGTAGCGAAGCGGCGGGCCACAGAGTTTAGGTCGTACGGTCAAAGAGATAGATAGGCATAGTTAAGTACCTACCCAACTAACATGACAGCGTCAAGATAGCCTACATATCACTGTTACAATGCTCTCATCTAAGATGAAGAGTGTTAAGGATACCTATAGAAGGGTGGTAGAGATATCTTTAACACCCTTATAACCACGAATCAGGCCCACGTTTTTACAGGTAAAGGTGTCAGGAAGCTTATATAACAGTGTTACTTAAGGGTTAGAAATACTTCGAAGTGAGTTAATTCACCCTCAGCTATTACTTTTGCCGGTTCTACATTCTCATAGAAGCATTGGCTAACACTATAGGTATGAGACAACCCTCAATTAAGAATTTTAAACTTGCTAAACCTATAAGAGAGAGTGGGTTAACGCTTTAACGCGTACAAGATATCTAAAACATTCTCAATTAAATATATGACCGCTTTTTGAGAACTCTGTTTGTACTGTTTTTATGGTATTAGCTTCAAAGAAATCCAAAACGATCAAACTCATAAAATAAGTGACATAATGAACAGTACACAAAGAAAATAAACATGTCACAGCCACATTTTTAATGGCGATGCTAAGTTTCTCTCAAAACATTAAATTTTATCATCATGTTAAGTTAAAATGTGCTGCGCCTGCAAATTTACGATAAATGTATACCAGTTTTTCATCTCAATTTCAACGCGCTCCGGATTAATTAAAGATTTAAAGTAAAAATTATGCATGATAAAATAGGTGCCTCAAAGTTTTATCACCAACATGTTCTTTTTGTCGGCCATTGGCAAGAAAAGTTACGTGGCATCGATAGAATGATAAAATAAACATTATTTATGGAGTATTTTGTACATAAATCTTGATCAAACAAGTATATTTTAGGTTAGTTTATTAAAATAATGGCGAACTTGCCATTACAGCTTTAGCTCTCCCTTAACGAATCTATTACACTTTTTGAGACACTGCATCTCTAGTCAAGAGTATTGTGCAGTATATAGTATATATAAGAGTGTAATAATTGTCTCAAAGAAAACGTTAAACTATATCGAAGACAATACAACAGGCTAAGCATTTTTAAACCTGATAGAATCTTCAAGTTCTTATAATGCATTAACTTACACCATTACCTTTAGAATGCCTTTAAAATGCACTTACTTAACACAATGTGCTTTCGTAAAATCAACGTTGCAGCTTAAACCTGCCGAATTGAGATGATCAACACTTTTGGCAATCGTAAAATCAACTTTACAGCTAAAACCTCCAGAAATGAGATGATCAACACTTTTGGCATCTTCTTTAATTTTCGAGTTACTACACTCTTGACAAACTCTGTTTAAAACACCATTGCCTGTAGAAAGCCTTCAAAAATGTACTCAGCTAACACAATAAGCATTAGTAAAGTACGAACGTAGTTACGTTAAAGCTTTAAACTTCATAAGAGAGCTATGCAACGCTTTTAGTATCTGGTGTTACGACACACTTGACTAACACCGTTATGCATCCCATGCCTGTAGATTAAAGTTATCACAACACCTAAAGATATATAAGATACTTCACAGCAACCATTAAGTAACAATAAACATCAGTAAGTGTCAGCGGACACTGTTGTAAAGATTTAAGTGTTGCAAACAGGTTAAAACTATACAGCTTGACTCCACTAGCTGTAATTAACACTATTATTATTCTGAATACCGCATAAAATCATCTGTTACAGCTCTAGAATCACTATTGGAGTTGAATTTATTTCTTAACCCCTCTTTAACGTTCCAAGCTATAACTGAGATTATTATAACGCCGTTCAAAAGATTAAAGTTTTAAAGAAGCCTGTAACTGACGGTATAATGTTTGTTGGGTACCGCATATTGCGATATCTGTATTAAACCTAGCATAAACCTAGCATGCCTATTTTTGTTCTACCTGATGCCATAACGTAACCAGTGGAAATCGTAATGTTAACTATGCTACTCACATTATGATATGAGGTGCTTTTATAATTTTTAATTCAGGGGCAAACTCATGCATCGAAGCGTTGTAAAAGGACAGCTCGTGAATTATATTTCATACAAACGCTCTACAATAATCCCCTCGTCACGCATCAGTGTAAAACGTGTATGAAAAACTGTTCACGGAGTAAACTCTTAACAAATGCTGGGAACGAATTTTGGCACGCGAGATACCTACGTACATAACTATACTTGCTGTATCCATGCCTATCTATAGCTGTGGTCGTTGGTCGTTTAGACCCAACCACGCCGCCTACACACAAGCCAACAATGCCACGTATGCGTGCGGTTCGCCGCAATGCATTGGCCATAATGACCGTCTGTTTCGAGTAATCATCCTCACTGGTCAACTAATACCTACAGTATAACCAACTAGCCAAACCACAGGCAAAGGTCAAATGAAGCGCACAATATTTCAACGAATTTGTAGTCTGTGTTGTTGCTTGATACAGACGAAGTAAATAAACATGAGCGCTTAGTTCTAAACAAGTTTCAAACTTCACTAGTTTAAGATTCTTAAACTAACTAAAGTTTCTGTTTCTCTTGATTACAAAAATACAAAACGAAATCCTTCTCGAGAATGAAAGTTTACTGCCACAAAAATGTGAGAGTCCTCGTGCAGAACAAAAAGATGTTATTTGGTTTGAAATAAGAAAAAGCAAATAGTGCGCGAACTGCTCCCGGACCCGCGACAAAGGGCAAAGTTTTATTCAAACAAGCCATCTGTTTTGGGATACTCATCTCTATTCCGAGCGTTATGGTGCCAGCTGTCGCTAAATTTACACAGTCTATGTGACAGCAAACACAGGAATTATATCAGAAATGTATCCATTCGCAGTCCACAGGCACAGGCACACTTTTTCTGTGCGTTCTATTTGTGTTTTAAATTTCATCGGATTTGACTTTCATATTATCGTCTGTTTAGGTTTTGCTTGATGTAATGTTCTGGTGGATAAAAAACAGAACCATTGTACGTTAAGAAAAGGCTCTTTTACTTATATAGTCGTAGTAGATACTAACCTAAGATTTTAAGAAATGGCTATAGCTATACTAGGACCACACCGACCAAAATTTCAATATAATCGATTAAAATATTCTTACAATAGCCGTTGCAAACTGTTGGTAGGTTAGGTACTTATGTACATTTATGAACTTTATATTGGGAAAAAGACCTTCCACCTATCATACAATATGAGATAGATTTTGCTCTGAAACAAATGAAAAAAGAAAAAGCGTGTGGCGAAGATGGCATTACTATAGAAATGCTACAAGCTGGAGGTACTCCTGTGTCAAGGATTCTGTTAGAACTCTTTAATAAAGTTTTAAATAATAATGTAACTCCTAATACATGGAAAAGAGCTATTGTTACCATCCTTTTTAAAAAAGGAGATAAGTCAAAATTAGAGAATTATAGACCCATAAGCTTACTCTCCCAGGTATATAAATTATTTGCAAAGGTCCTGTGCAATCGTATGACCAGAACTTTTGATGAGTATCAGCCAGTAGAACAGGCAGGCTTTCGTAGAGGGTATTCTACAATGGATCACATACATACCGTAAAACAATTGATGGAGAGAGGTAGAGAGTACAACCAGCCCATGTGTTTCGCTTTCGTAGACTACGAAAAAGCGTTTGATAGTGTCGAACACTGGGCTGTGTTTCAATCTCTCCATCGTTGTGGGTTAGATAAGAGATATGTGGACACTCTTCGGGAGTTGTATAGCTCAGCCACTATGCAAGTAAGAATGCACGAACTCACAAATCCTGTGATTTTAGAAAGGGGTGTACGTCAAGGTGATACCCTTTCTCCCAAGCTCTTCACAAATGTACTCGAGGATGTAATGAAGACTCTTGACTGGGAGAAAAGAGGTATTAATATAAACGGAGCCCAATTATCACACCTGAGATTTGCAGATGATCTAATCCTCATTGCTGAAAACACTATTGATCTCCAACAGATGCTCGAAGAGCTTTACAATGCTTCTCTGCAGGTGGGCCTCAGGATGAACATGTCCAAGACGAAAATCATGACTAGTTACTCTCCTGTACCAAACATAATTGTTGGTAACACCTCGGTTGAGGTGGTAAATAAATATGTCTATCTTGGACATTGTTTATCCTTTGGCCCAAAATCGCAGATGAAGGAAATCGCAAGGAGGATTCAGCTAGGATGGGCTGCATTCGGAAAACTGGAAGAGGTCCTTAAGTCAAAGATATTTCCGCAATGCCTTAAGACCAGGGTATTCAACCAATGTGTGCTCCCCACGCTTACGTATGGTGCCGAGACATGGACGCTCACAAAGGAAGCTATGCACAAAATTAAAGTCGCACAGAGAGCCATGGAGCGCGCCATGCTCGCAATAAAGCTGCAAGACCGTATCAGAAATACCGAAATCCGACGCCGTACTAAGGTAGAGGACGTAGGTAAAAGGATTATCAAGCTGAAGTGGGCGTGGGCAGGATACTTGGCGAGGCGGGAAGACGGGAGATGGACTAAGGCAGTGACAGAGTGGCAACCATGGGGCAGAATACGCCCAGTAGGCAGACCACCGGCCCGATGGTCAGACGACATTGTCTCTGTTGTGGGAAAGAGCTGGATGCGGATAGCACAGGACCGGCAAGAATGGCGCATTAAAGAAGAGGCCTATGCTCAGCAGTGGGCAGATATAGGCTGAATAGATAGATAGATAGATAGTGGAAAGATTTCAGACATTACTTCTGAAAGCGATCTTTCACATCAGAATACGAATTGAATTTCTGTAACGGAGTTCCAGCGCCCACATAACATTCATGAGCAAATAAAAGTTATATTTCACATCATATTCTTTTCAATTTTTTCAAAATCTTACAAACTTATGTATATCCAGTAATAACCTAATGAAATATTTAAAAAAGCTTGAAAGAAACCAAAGATTCATTAACTCTTGCAAATAAAGGCTTCAATTTAATAATTTGTAGTGGTAGATTATACACGCTTAGTTAATCTTAAATTTTATTTTTACTTGATTATTGCTTTCTCGGTAAAGCCCTAAAAAGCTTTCGAGGTCGTCAAACCCTGCGATATTTGATGAATGAAGGTTAGACTTACACGAGGAGCAGACTTCATTTATTGTGAGTGTTCATCCTCGGACGTGCCTTGAAACCCTGGAGCACGCTCAACCCTGAGCTAGTACCAAAGAGCCCATATAATTAAACCTCATTAATCCCATTTATGGCGTCGGCTAATCCCAACGAATAGTGCTTGCCGCCAAATTAATTTTCATTATAACAAAGAGCCGAACCATGAACTATGTGACGACGCCAACAAATTACCTGTCACAGCCTTTTTGGGCTGTGGAATTATCGAATTATATATGGAAACCATAACACGCGCCGCAAAAATGGGGTATGGACGGGATTACCATTCTGGCATGATTAAACGCGGCAATGCGGGCAATAAAACGTGCGAAAACGTTCTTCATCCACAATTTCATTACTTTTTACTGTTCAAACCACCGGGTTAAATGAATTCAGAACTGCTGAAGGCAGCAGAAAAATACGCAATTCTTTGCCTTATCTGTTTTGACAGTAGGTGCGATAAACTTGAGGACTACAAATTCAGGATTTTTGCTCCCGATTCGGCTCGAAATGACCACAGTCATGCTAGTTGAGCTCGCTCTTTCATATGCTTCAGCCAAGCCTAATCATTTTTTTTTTAAAACATCGCTGTTTAAAGCAAGTTTATATCGCAAAACCACTCGAAAGATTTCGGTTTGTATGATCAAAATAACAGTAAAAAATAAAGGGCTGTGCTCGCTCCGATTTTTCCCTGAGGGGCACTCATACTGCGCCGTTAGTTATTCAGCGTGTTAGCGCATATTTTACAATGTCAACGCTAGCTTTGCAGTCTTTTGCGAACATTTTAATCGAAAATGGTTTCATGACGTCGATTTTAATGCTGCAATTGTTTTATTTTTTTTGTGATTAGGTAGCTGTATACAATTAGAAGGCATACATTAATTTTATGTATTTCAACATGTACGTTGACACGATAAGTACTACCAAAAAACTTACCAACTAGCTAGAATAATCCTCCTGACTAAATGCTTACCTGGAAAATAAACAGAATAGAAACATTTAAAAAGTTTGAAAACAATCATAAAACAATGAAAAGCGGATGTATATTTATTAATTAACTATACAATAGCATTGATAGGGACGTACAAATGCTTTAAAATATTCAGAAGTGGAATGCAAATTGGCCGACCAAAAATCCAGCTGAAATAAATTGTAGCGCTGGAAACCTAGGGTATGGATGGACATAATGGAAAACCCCAAAGCGGATGGGCAACAAATAATTAAACAATAAAATTCTGGAAGCAGATTTGGTAAGGGTCCGTGCAGACTACGAATGAAAATAAATTTTAAACATTTATCACTGTCACGTCGGGCCTTAAGCTGGGCATGGGCAGTCAGCCTTTCGACACTACCTTGATACGAGGCTATGCATGCATTTAAAACACAAAGGGAAAGACTATTAATTAGTATACATGCCCAAAATATTTTATATAGAATAATTTAGTAAATAAAACATGTTTGTAGAGTACAACAAGAGGATAATTTAAATACGTTTAACATTTACCTAACGGAGCTACAAGCATGTTTAATGTTTATTCGTGAAGGCAGATCACTAAAGGCAAAATTTTGTATTTTGTGTTTGTGCTGCCAACATTGTGCAAATAGTAAGTCGCAGGGAGATATAATACCTAACCTACTTACAATTTGCTCTTCATGTCAGTGACTGTAAAAAAGTAGTTTCTAGAAAGGTGCCTTATCGAAGTTTTTTTTTTTTGTTAGGTGAAGTAAAATAATTAACGCAAATTAAATGTTAGCAGGGTCGTATTATTGTTAGTGATTTTAGCAAATTTTAGAGTATTTGCCAGAAAAAATCTTTGTAAAGTTTAAGTTAGGTACTTGTTATACCTAAGTATGAGATTTTAAACAATGTACTGTGCATTCGCATTATTTTATTTGTTATACTTATTTCTTATCTGTTACCAGCACGGGCGAAAGGATAATGTTTTTATTTCACACTATTCCAAAAACAGACATTTATTTTAAAATGCACTCGTACACAAATAGTTGAATTAACGTGGCCGACATGAATATTAATGCAGAATTTGCACATTAAATGACGGCGACTACATGCTGATATTATTACAGCGCTGAATAAACAATGGCACGGAAGCTATTGAAATGATCGTTATCTTTTAGTACTATTGATAGCAGCCGACTAAAGAAGACACAGCATGTATTCAAATGTATTCGAAGTGAAACAGCCGCAGCGAACACAGCGCTTGAAATAAAATCCTGTGAAACCTTTCGGGGAACTTTGCCTTTGTCCCTCGGGAGCCACGCAAGGGAACCAGCAGGTTGAAATAAAACTTTTTCATTGTCACCTTTTTATACACGACGTGTGTTTGGGCAAAAACATAGGGTAGATTTAGTTCAGATTGTTAGGTAATTGTTAGTAAATAAAATAAAGCCAACGACAACTATTAAATAAATAAAGTTTTCTGTGAAGTTTATAGAAAATAATCGAGTTGGAAGAGAAAGCAGATTGGAGTTGAAAGAAAACACAAAGAGGATAAAGTGTATCTTTTTTAATTTGCGTTGCGGGTGGTCGTCTAATTTTGTGAGCAGAAGATTACAGCCATATCGTTTATTCGGCCATAATGCCAAACAATGGTCTCCGTAATAATTTAAAATTTCCTCGTGCAAAACAAAGCTTGTTTACAAAAATTAACATACCTACCCCTTGTAAAAAAGAAACTACTTAAACCTAAGTACCTATCAAGGTTTAAACCCTTTAAAATAATCATTTTTTAACTTACATGATTATATGTACCTTAAGTTAGACAAGGTAAGGGAACTACGTAACGTAGTTTACAAGAAATGTTTAAAGTCGGAAAACTTTTTTGTAAAAAAAGGAACAATAATTTCGGGAAATTAATGGTACCCGTCATAATGTCAAAACTTAAGAAGGTCATATCATTTTATCGGTGAAAATAACTAGAGCCCCTTAGAGACGAAGTTATTTATACAAACATTTTTGTGAAATAGCAAAAAAATACTTTTAGTCAGCTGCTTTACAAAGTGAACTTAATAATTTTATTTCATTCTTTTTAGACGAATAAAGTACTGCCAGACAGATCCATCACAGCATTCAAACTAAATTAATAGATTGATCATCGCCACTTTTCTAGATATTCGTATTATTCTGAAGTTGAAACTATCGATCACTGTTCACGGCATGGTTTTTTTTTTTTCAATTTGGTATTATGCTCGCAATGTAGGTACTTACTAAAGAATATTGTGTTATGGTTGGTACGCAATCATTTTAAGCTGTCGGACTGGCATTTAAAGAAGTTTTGTTCGTCCGTAGATCTTAGCTGTCCAAACTGTCTATAAAACTGTGTACGAAGTTGAACTACTTAATTTTATTTTCTAAGTGTCTTCGTACGCGCCGTACGGTTACTTCGTAAGTGCTTCGCAATACAAGGTGTAACAGAAAGGGTATCCGAAAGGATGTGAGTCAGCCCATAAAACTGAACAATTTTTCTCAAGGAACATAGGTCGAAAAACTAAAAAAAAATTGGCTTCTCATACTAAGTCTGCTATCAGCTGATGCATTTTGTATGAAAGGTATTTTTTTTTTCGTATTTCGATCTATGTTCCTTGGGGAAAGTTGTTCAGTTTCATGGGCAGATTCACATCCTTCAGGATGCATGTACCCTTTCTGTTACACGTTGTATAAAGTGCTACATAGTAGATGTTCGTTGCATCTCCTGGAATTCCATAGAAAACTGCTACAACTACTTTTCTGACATTACTAAAATAGCTGAGTACAAAGACTTATTTTGTTACCTACTTTGGTAGCAATACAATACAATACAATACAAAATACTTTATTGCACAAAGAAACACAAATACATACAACATAAAAGAAAGGAACAAAACAGTACAATATAGGCGGCCTTATTGCTATACATACTACTAAACAAATATTATACTTAACTAATATACATATTTCTTAAACAAATATACATATTTATAATAAACTAATACATATTATGCTACGGACGACAGGATAAATAATTAATTATTATTATCTAAAAAGAACTGTCTTGTTCGCTGTTTAAATGTCTCAATAGACGGTGCTCGTCGTACATTTTCGGGCAGGGGACTGCTCGGACCGTGAAAGATTTTCCGTAGAAGTCCGTCTTGTGGGAGGGTAAGTTTAAAGTTAATTTGTTGCTGGAGCGCAAATTACGCACCAGAGTCGAGGAATGAAAGGTAAATCGGTCTTTAAGGTAAGGAGGGGAATTGCAAGCAATACCAATCTTTCAGCCTATGTCCTTTCCCAAACAAAGCTATCTTCTTCCATTTTTATAGAAATTTGTACATCTTTAGTACGACAAAAGGAAATACAATATTCCCGTGGGAATTAGATATTTTGCCGAGGTAAAAAGTTATCATAATACACATATCTAGCCCAGTCACATTAATATCTATACAGGGGGGTACCAGAAAGTACTGCGTTCCTTTAAACCACATGTTCCACTAATGATACCAAGCAACGTTCCCAAAGCACAAAAAATACAGCTCGAAATAAAATTTTACCTTGTCCATACAAAATTGGAGATGAGGAAAACATCTTTGTATTGCGTAGTAGGCAAATTTATTTTACAAGTTTAAATTTTTATTCTTTGGGAAAGTTGTTTGGTATCATTAGTGGAACATGTGGTTTAAAGGAACACAGTACATTTTTTAAACAACCTGTATAAGTCAATTAATAGATTGTAGACTAATAAAATACTGTAAGTATTTAGTATGGATGGATGGATGTCAATACAATCTCCTACCGCGGTTTAAAAACCCACGTGGAGATATAAAAAAATTGCTGTAAAAATCAGTAAAGGGATTTATAGAATGTACGCTTCTCTTCCAACACGATCAGCGTAGAACGCCTATACCTATACAAAAGTGGAGAACACAATGATACCGCGTTTCAAAAACCTTGTGGCGCCATCTATTGGTATCTTCGAGATTTACTCAACTAATGTATTGCCACGTAAAAATTGCTGCTCGTAATAGTGTGATGAAAAAAATTATAAAAAAAAAATATGTAAGAATTTTCAGTTACGTTTTTGTTATTTTGATTATAATACAAAATTCGGAAATAGTTACTAATATTTTTATCATAGAAATTGGTTTGAATGGCTAGCTTTATTTATCTGAAGGTTAGGTACTTATTTAGAATAATTTTCAAATGGCTTTCACTCAAAAATGTAGTGATTCTGGGGATAGTTTATCCGAATAGTTTCTGTTTATACTGAAAACAAAAACACAAAACAAATCTTTCAAAGGATGAAAGTTTAATACCACCATGATCTAGGAATTCTTTGCGATGTAATTTGTTTAAAGAAATTGTTGTTTTTTTTTATAGGTACCTACTTGCGAACAAGGTACCTACTTTGGAAAAATATTTTATAACACATTTGCTCGTAAAGTTCGGTTTATCTATCTATCTATCTATCTATCTAAAGGGTCTCTTATTACACCAATTTCAATATTGTATTGTATCTTATTACGTACTTGTGCGTAATCGTAATGTAAAATGCACGAGTGCTGTAAAACACACGAGTTTTTTTTTTAATTAGGTAAAACGCACGGTTTATCGAACGGTACTTTTTTAAATCTTAGCAAAGAGTTTTTAGTCAGAAAAGTGGTAAACGTTTTATGAATAAATTTAACTTTGGGAGATAAAATATAATGAATAAACATTTAATTCTTTAATTTAATTAATTTTTACAATAAATTACAACCATTTATCTGTTACAAAACCAAAAAAATATTAATTTACTTTATTAGTAATACTGGCTGGTTTTTGTTTCTTTGTACTATGGCTTAAAAAAGAAAGCGTTGATGCGCGCGCATCCTAATTTGTGAACGAATAAAAATTATTCCGCGCGCTTTTTCTTTTCGCTGTATTGTTTTAATTTTTTAGCTATTTCCTCGCAAATAATGTTATAAAACGTCGTACGACATACGTGCGGTTTGATCATTACAGCCTCTGCTTTCTTGTAGCCCTCGCCTACGGCTCGGGCTAGCAATATCGCCTCGGCTGTAATGATCAACCCACCACACTTATATCGTAATGTACTATTAATACAAAATGTTAGGTGAGGTAAATGATGTTCATTTAAATTTCCTTTCCATTTATTTTGTCCTCAATTTGTTAAATCTATTTGATGATGATATTTCAAAACAAAAGGCTTTAGTCTAGATCTAAGATACATTTTGAAAGCTCTTTGTGGTCATCAAGAGATAAGTAATGAATACAGTCTGGATCTACTAAATACTAGATGTATTAATTAAATGAAATATAGCATACAACTATAACTCTTGAATAAAATAATACTGCATTGATTCAAATCAAGAATAAACAAAAAAAAATCTTCGTAAAAAGTAAGAATAAACTAGATAATTGTATTTTCAAAAGGCTTTAAATAATTGGAAATGAATTATTTTCGGCCCCATATAGGTAGTAAGTTAAAATAAATGAGTAGTTTAGTTACTTACCACGTAATGAATAGGAGATAAGTCTATTTACTTTGTACAATAAGTATTCGAAAGTTGTGTATTTATGGAGGTCCAACATCAAAGAAAAAGCTCAGTTGGTCGGCACTATAAATAAGCAGGATTACATTGAAAACAAGCAAAAAACACGAACCGAAAGGGCTGTGTTTTCTCCTTAATGCGTCCCTGGGGCGCAGTCAAACTGCCGCGTTAGTTATTCTGGCTGTTCGCACATATTTTACAATGTCAACGTTTGTTTTATGGCTAAAAATTTTACAAAAAGTTTTTTTTGACACACATATGACTCTTTGTATGATAGAGCACTGTTTTTGTTTTAATTTCTGACATCACAAACGAAGCGTTTTGTTAGCTTCTTGTATGAAATTTTTCACTGAAAGTTCTTTTTGACACGTACAGAACTTTCGATGATAAAAATATTTTTTAGCATGTAGGTAGGTACAATACAATACAAAATACTTTATTGCACAAAGAAACACAAATACATAGGTACAACAGAAAAGAAAGGAACAAAACAGTACAATATAGGCGGCCTTATTGCTAAAGCAGCAATTTCTACAATACGTAATGTAAAGATCTTACCAATCGATTAAATTATTTTCTAAGAAAAAAAACTTGTAAGTAACCAAGAAATATGAATACTTAGCTTCAAAAAATACAAAGGCGGTTTTTTTTTTAACAAAAATAAATAAAAATAACATTCAAGAGTAAAAAGTCCGGCCCGGATGGTGTAGTGGATAGGGCCGCGGCCTTCTGTGCAGGAGGTCGTGGTTCGAATCCCACCACGTACCAATGTGTTTTTCGGTTTTCGAATTTCATATGTACGTTTATTCGGCGCTTTTACGGTGAAGGAAAACATCGTGAGGAAACCTGCACACACCTACGAAGAAATTCAAAGGTTGTGTAACCTAATCTAGGATTAGGTCTGGTTTCCCTTCTGGGTTGCGGAGGTCAGATGGCAGTCGCTCTGTGTAAAAACCAGTACCCTCGTTCAATCCCCTAGATTAGGTAGCCGACCCCGTGAGATACGGGAAAAAGGCTAGGAAGATGATTCAAGAGTAAAAAGTACTAATTCGTTAAACTAAAATTGTCCGACATGACAGGAGAATAATGGAAATGCCCCAAAGCACATATCAAATTTGGGACGCAGATTTTGAAAAGTTGTGGAGATCGAGTATAACATTTTATCACTGTCATGTCGAGCATTTTAGGTATTTACAGTCTAAAACTTATGATATGATAATGATACATTTTAACCTTTTCTATAAGTTTATTTGCTAAAACATCAAAAGATGGCGCGCATAGCCAATTATTAAATTGATGAGGCGAAAGGAGGGCGAAAGTATTAAATTACAGTCGCAGATTTTTGGCAGTCAAAACTTGCCGTTAGTTTCATTATGTAAATCTTCTAAAATAACATTTCAAATCATTCGAACAAAACAAGTAAATAAATGAATCAGCATGAATATTAATGCAACAATTGTACATTATTTAATGAAGGCTACATTTAGATATTACAGCGATGAACGAACAAACAATAGAGCGGATATATTGAAACCATTACATGACTATTGATGGTTCTAGTAAATTCCAATAGAATAGCATTCTATTCAAAATTTCAAATGGGTTTTGTAGTGGTAGCAAGCTTCATGTTTGGAATAAAATCTACTGAATCCATAAGTACCTACGCGTGGAACTTTGCCCTTGTCCCTTGGGGCAACACAGGGTAAAGCAAGCTTTTGAAAATAAAGTTTTTTATCACACGACAAGCTCCAAGTTAGGAACCTTTACTTAATTATTTACCGCATAGAATAAGTATGAAACATTTTACTTAAAAATAACATATAATACCAGGAACAACGGTATCACCTAAAGACGGAACAGTAGGTAATAACACCACAGAAAGCGGAATTGAAATGATGATTGCTCATGTTTATGATCTGTCGGCAATTATAATATAGTGGAAAATAAAATTTTACAAAGCTTTATTACTTACTACGTTTGTATGTGAGTTTACATTTTGTTTATTAATTGACTAGAATACTACGAACACTGAATTTAAAAAAATATGTATAGGTACAAAATTTTGCAAACTATAATTTGGTTATAATTGAACTCTACATTGGGGCTCAAAATAAACACAATGAGGATAATCCGGCCAAGATAGGGTGCGGTTCTAATTTGCGATGCGGGTGGACGTCTAATCCAGCGGGTGGGCGATAGCGGCTATCGTTTGTTCGGCCATATTGCCAAACAATGGCCGCCTTTAATAACGATACTGTACCTCCCAAGTCCCGCAAAACAACGCTACTGTTTACACAAATTAACAACAACACCCTTTTTAAACAAATTATTCACACGGATAACACTAAAACTTTGACCCTAATAAATTTACATTCACAGCAAAAAGTAAGAAGTGGGAGCAATTTTTCTACGCACAAATGTTTATTATGTAAGTTAAACAAGTACGCAGTTTGCCGGAAATGGTTTAAAGTCAGGAAACTCGTTTCTCGTTTGAAAGGGGAGAAACGAGTACCTTCATAAATTAATGGTGCCATGTTTTTATCCATGTTGTCATGACACTTAAAAAAAGTTACCACCACTGAAGACGCAGAGTTCATTAATTCAAATGACAATCTCTCTCATTCATTACGTCACCTGGGAATGTGAACAGATTGCTCACCGCCGCAGAACAAAGGATTTCCAACGTGATAAATAATCATCCCGGAAAAGGGCAGCGGTCTGAAACCTCTCGAGAGCAAAGGTAAGTCGACCTTTTCTTTACAACACCACTAAAACGCAAGAGCCGCGGCCGCAACGCGTTCCCGATGGCGGTCGTGTGTCGTATCACGTTCTTCGGGAAATTCTTTTATGGACAAGGAAGGGTCAACACGAACGCATTATGTAGCTACGTGGGCATAGCGCGTGACTTGTATCGGAAAGCGGTTACGCATTGGGCGCACCAAATTATGATTTGATCGGAAAATTTGTCAGGAAAAGTCCTTGAATGCGAAGCAACTTTGTAAATTTATTATTTTTATTATTTTAGACACCTCTTAAAATTAAAGTCATAACAAAGTTTTAATTAGCGAAGTGTTCAAATAGAAATTAAATACATCTTCTTCTTTAGCAGTAAGGAACTAAGGCTCGTATTTATAAAGCGATCTCAAGATTGAGAGCAATATTAAGTATGGATTTGACTGCCCGTTTTGTACTGAAATGACATTTCTGATACGAATTCAATCTAGCTGTCACTCTTGAGAGCTGATTATAAATACGGGCCTAATATTTTATAATATTTTATCTCGTATTAAAATTTTAATTCAGGATCAAATAAATTATGAAAGATATTGGATGCAAGATATTTTATGCAATTTAATAACATCCATATTATCAAACATCACGATTTCAGCAATTTTCAGACAGCTTCTAGTACATGATCATAACACGACATGGTGTGCATAATATATATTTATTACAAGTGGAAAGTCAAACAAATATTTTGTTTCCTGCGAAAAGTTGTTTGTATATTATCACCTGCACTACACACCAATAAAAATAAACCCTTCCTATAAATTGCTACAATCCAATTAGCCGCGACAAGGTCGCGATAACAATTTTACCATATATCTGTCTGTCAGATTGTGTGGATATTTGACAGATATGCGATATATTCGTTATCTCGCGGCGGCATGCTACGGTGGCAGTCTCTTGTAGCGCTACGTACGTGACGCTACAAGTGCTACGGAGCTACGACGTAGCGCGTCAATTCGAATAAAATATCTTAGTAACAACACTTCTTTTTCAAGATATTTAAGGAATACCTATCGGGTCAAATAACCTCCAATTCCATGCAAAAACAAATAGGTATTAGGGAGATTCAAATATTACTTAAAAGAAGATAATGACTGAAAAGTTGGTAAGCACTTATCTAGTTCTGCCTATCGGTCACTAACAAAAACTCAACATAATATAAACAGTTTGAATCCAATAACTTTTACCAGCAACAGTCTCTCGTAACGCTACGTAACGTAACTACAGCGTAAATGCTACGGAGCTACGATATGTAGCACGACGAGTCGAAAATAGTATTCTACGATTTCTACAATACAAATTTTCCAAGCTATATAAGAATTACCTATTCTATCTAATACGTCAAAAAACTTTAATTCCATACAAAAAATAGGTATTTAAGGGACTCAAATATCACCAAGGCCCGTATTTATAATCAGCTCTCAAGAGTGACAGCGAGTTTGAGTTCGTATCAGAAATGTCACTTCAGTACAAAACAACCTGTCAATTCTTTACTTAATATCGCTCTCAAACTTAAGATCGCTTTATAAATACGAGCCCAAGTCCTATTGCGAACTGTTTCTTAGAAAAAGTTGTTTAGCGCGTACCTTGTTCTGATTATCAATCACCAATAAAAATACACCATGATACAAATTGTTTTAATCCGATAACTCGTACCAGTAACAGTCCGTTACGCTAAGTAACAAGTGCTACGGATCTTCGACGTAGCGCGACGATTCGAATATAGCTTTCTACATTCTACCATTTCTATCGTTGTTGTGTCAAATTTTCCAAGCTTTAAAAGAAATACGTATTGCGTCAAAAAAAAGGATTAAAGCATTATTAAGTCATTAAGCATAAACCTAGTTGCGAGTACCAGTCCCAGTAAAAACTCATATTATAAAACTGCTACGATCCAATAACTTTTACATACACCAGCTACGTAACGTAACGCTACAAGTGCTACGACGTAGCGCGACGAGTCAAATATAATATAGCATTCTACCATCCTACCGCGGTTGTATTTGTATCTAGGCAACGCTACGAATTTTCCGAGCTATTTGAGAAATACCTATGGCGTAAAAAAAAAGAGTTCATACAAAAAAATATGTACCTATTTTGGGGGACTCAAATAACACTAAGTCATTATGGCGAATTGTTTCTTAGGAAAAGTTGTTGCGCTTACCTAATTTTAACTATCATGATAAAAATACACCATAATACAAACTGTCGGAATCCAATAATAACTTTTACCAGCAAGAGTCTCTCATAACACTACAAGTGCGACGATTCTTCGACATAGCGCGACGAGTCGAATATAGCATTCTACCACCCTACCGCGGTGTGTCTCGGCAACACTACAAATTTTTCGAGCTAGTAAGGTTGCTGGATACAAATGCAGTTTAACTTGCTTTTATAACTTTTACCAGCAAGAGTCTCTCATAACACTACAAGTGCGACGATTCTACGACATAGCGCGACGAGTCGAATATAGCATTCTACCATCCTACTGCGGTGTATCTCGGCAACGCTACAAATTTTCCGAGCTATTAACTTTGCTGGATACAAAGGCAGTTTAACTTGCTTTTACTCGTACCCGCCTATTTCTCCGGATCGTATTCCCGGTGAGTGATTTAAATCTACTGCCGGGAAGATTTAACCCCGCGTTTGATGCATTTCCTTTCACAGTTCGATATCAGCTTTGAGGTGAAAAGAGTATCACAACAAGTCTAAATAAAAAATAAATTGCGATACACTTGGCACGGAATGGAATGGTTTTGCCGTTCTAGTAGATATATCCTTAGTACATAGCATTTTATCTTTATTCCGAATATTTTGAGATTATGCCGAAAAATTCATTTAGTTTGTAGTACCTATATGATATATCTAATACATAACATTCTCCAAACAAATTAAATTATAAGTAAGTATTTATGAAATTTAAAATAAATTTGACAATTAGCTGTTATGATTACCTCTAATGTTTTCTCCATCATTACCGTATGCAACATTTCAAGACTAACAGTTTATACAATATTCTGTCTAGCGCATGCAAATTCGTGATGATTTACATTTAATCTCCATATTTCGTAGCTCCACCGTTAAATTATGTTTATTTGCTGTCTCATTTCAAACTTTCTCTAGAGAAATCTCCTTTATTCGTTCAATTTCATCTGAGAATAGCAGCAGCACTGTCATCTAGCTGATACCGTCTGACCCAGAAACCTCGGTTTCGGTGTTTAGCTATGAAATTTGAATATACTGTCTAGGGAGGCGGTGTAATAATATTTCTTTGTGAACGTGACGGTAACACAGATTATAGTAAATATTCTTAACTCATCAGAAATAGCTAGAAGTGGTGTCGTGCCTTATTTTGTTTCGCACAAACTACCCATTTGAAGTTGTTAATACCCTTTTGGGACAGGAAAAGTGCTCGAGTGGCGTTATCAGTTACCTCAGAGCTCAACCACCAATATAGGTACTTTAAATGTTTCAAAGATAGACCGAGGTTGCTATACTTTACATCGAAAAATTATCTCTTTTCCGGAAAAGTCGCTGTGGCCACTATAATAACAATAAATGGCGCGCATTTTCTTTTCAGGTTAATCCTCGTTGGGGGCAAGTCAGGGCAAAACATTAGCCGTAATAGCAACCTGCCGCATACTGATTATACCGCTTACTCTAAGTACTGTAAACCTGTTTAGCTGAAGAGCCACCATTCTTAAATTAACATAGAAAGTGCGGTTGGATTAACAGCCCTCTTTGCACGGTAATTTCCTTTTTGGGGTTTCCGTAAACTAATCTCAGAAGCACGTGAGACTCTTACAAGTTTCGGTTCAAATGTAACTTTGCCACTCTTTCGGAGAGCTTTCCTCAGTTCTCATTTGAATGTATTTCTTCCGTGAACTAATTAACATTACTGTACACGTATGGAACTGGGTAAGTTTTATGCTGAAGTATAGTTAAACTATACTTAAAAGTAGTAGCTTTTCTCAAGTTACTTTTTGGTTTTAAAGCTTCGCTTAGTTTTTGCTTGCTCGTTCAGTTTTCATAAAGTTTGATGATTAACACAGATGGGTCTTTTTTGAGAACCGGTATAATAAAGCCGAATTTTGATTTGTTAAGTTTGCATGACTATCTGGAAGTCAATTCTGAATACATGTACCTATATGTAGGTAGGTATGTCTGTAGGTAGATCGTGTGAAACATTAGTATCCATCACTTGAAGACAGAAAGCCAACTAATCTCCCTTTGGAAACAGGATTCCCATAAATTTCCTGCATATATTATGTTTCGAGGTTATTGTGGCTTGAGCAATTCCTCAGTTGATCTTTGGGGCTCATAATTATTTACCTTAGTAACTTCTAGTTACGCATTTACAGATCGTGTTCTTAAGCTCGTATTTATAAAGCGATCTCAAGATTGAGAGCAATATTGAGCGCGGATTTGACAGGTAATTTTGTACTGGAATGACATTTCTGATACGAACTCAAACTGGCTGTCACTCTTGAGAGCTGATTATAAATACGGGCCCTAGTTATGGTTACGGATTAATTTGTTTTGCATATTTATGACAACGACTCTTGTCTTTGTAAAGTACTCAGCAAGAACATGCTGATCAAAACCACCACAGCAACGATATCTTTTCATTCGCAAGGGACTTGCGAAGATAATAAAAATCCACACCCAAAAGAAACATCATTAAAATATAAATTTTTCCCCATCAGGGATCGACCAAAAAGCATTTGACGCAAAACACACTGAGTACATCTACGTACAAGTATATTTCCGCAAAGGCATCATATTTACTAGACTTCACGTGTCACTGAGAGTTAAAAATGCCGGTAATGATAGTGATTTATTCCAGTCTTTTGTTTCGCATTCCTTATCTCCCCCCGCGAGTGCTGTTTACATTTGATTTATCATCCCCACTACAGCGAACCTCGGAACACGGCAAATTATGTTGCGTTCCCCCATCCCCCATCCCCTATGTTTTTACGTCATTTATTTCAGGGCTATATAACGTTATCTTTATCAGTAAGTTGATTTTACAACCGAGCCATATGCATAAAATTTCGTTTATTATGTTTCCCGTGGAAAATTTTAAACGCGCCACGGATTAACGGTTTCATCCTCATTTTCGGTCATGGTTGTAGATTATGGGACGGTTATCAAAATTTTGGTTTATTTCTTTTGATTTTTTCATAAAAGCTTAAACTTTGCGTCACTGCGCGGTTTTTGAATCAATCACGCAATACTACTTACTTATACAAAATTTACAATAACTCCACAAATACAAAGTAAAGTCAATAGTATTCCAACGAAATAACGAGATTGCTTGAGTCCTAAGATCAAAAGCACACACCCACCTAATAACGCGAAATATAGTTAGGTACTATCGGCATATTTGCGCGCACTCAACTTGAACAAGGGACGAGGAAGAGTAGTTAATAACGATTTATGGAACCCTTTTGTTCCACGTCTCTTATCTCCGTCGTGTGTGCTGTTCACGGTTGATTTACGATGCAACCATGTCAGAGGCTGAAAGAAAGAACACGACACAAATGCCAATAACCCTCGCCAATGAAGCGTGTCAACCTACAGACAACAACGCCTGCATGTAATCACAGGTCGTAAATACATGGAAGCAGGCCTTGTGGGTCCTTAAGTTACATTTGTCTCCGAATAAACCGAAAACCACACGACAACAACACACATTAAGGTTACACTTAATTCAATCTAAAAGTGACTCCCTGCTTTCCTACCCCAGTAAGAAGCGACTGACTCGTGATTCTGTCTAAAGAGGAGAGTTCTATAACAAAAGCCATTCCGTCGGCACGGCACATAAAAGAAATAAGTATAAATCAGTGGCGACGGCCATTACCGCGTTGGCCCGCGTTATTGTATACGCTCCGTCACGTTTATGCGACACGAATGTGACAAAATAAGCGGCGTTTCACGACAAACGTATTTGAATCCCTTGCTGTTGGGTGAATGTGCTCTTTGCTCGAGCTTAATGCCATTGAGATGGGTAATTTTACACCCAATTGAGTTAGACCGCGCAGTGTCGCATTTTGCCGCCAACAACCAATAATGACATCGGGCGGGAACGTTGCATCTTAATGATCATTATTCGCCTGAAAATGGTAAACTCTACCTGTTTCTGCTTACATAAACTAACTGAACTACCAAGCTTACGATACGGGAGCTCATACATTAGAATAACGAGAACATATAGGTAGTTGCTTGCCGTTTTCGCTAGTTTGTTAAGCGTCTAATATGGCCCACTGTTTCAAATTAACCAGGTGTTGACTAGCAGCCATTAGACCGTTTGTTACGACGTAAAGTCCCCTTAATTTGTTAACTATTTCAATTTCAAAGTTGTAGACCCCTATTGCCCGTACAACAAACACGAGTATAAATTCATACTTTACCGGTTTTTCATCTCAAAGGGCAAATTCCGAAAAACCCAACTTATCCCTTGTCTGCAGCTTAAAATAAACATTTTTTATTCGCTTACTGGCAAGATGATAAATAGTCTGTGGCATTTTGCAGATACAAAATTTGTAGCGGCCTATGGAAGTGACACTCATTTCTAAACTAAAAAAATTTAGAAGGCCTTTTATATTCTAACAATATAAAAACGATTCTACAATAACAATACTTTCTTATATTTTTACAATTTATTTGACAGGCATTGTACTAAATAAACACGAATACAGAGTGTATCTACATTGCCAGTTATAAAACTATGCATGCGCTAGAAAAAACATCAATGGAAAAATTGCTTGTCGATTCAGCCAAGGAAGGAAAAAATATAGTTCATGGTAACGTCAGATCGTCGAGGGTCTTATTAGCATACGATCGCTTTTGAAAGCTGAAAAATACGGGAAGAGAACGCCAGCCTGCGTCCGCCATTGAAACACGAGTTCAGCTCATCCTCTTATAAATTATGCAGCGAATACGTAACTGAATCCTGAAATTCGCGAACGTTTTGACGCGTACCAGCAACGCGTTGAATTATGAATAGAAACAACAATAATACGTTACGCATTATCAGGAATCAAACATCCATTTTTAGTAACACCACGCAGGCAATAACTGATTATATTAAATAATCTACATTCTGAGCATGGTTTTTTGTAAAGCACGATTTCATATATCTGCAATAAAATAAATATATTTAAAGTATACCTTCCTTACCTATCATTATACTAACAAAATACATTCCTAGGTAAACTTATCTAAACAAAAGCCGAAAGGTTCGTTTTCTTAAATTACGTCTAAGAAAAATCTGGTCCTAAAATTTAAATATTTTTAAACTGTCACTTCTTTATTAAAACCAATAAATTGTTGCCAACACAACAGTTTTACAAGGACCTGAATAGCTGCAATTTCTTTTTATAGAACAAAGACTGCCTTCTACCCTGTAGATATAACTTAATTTGAGCGGACGACGTGGGAGCCAATCGGGAGGAGGTATTTGCGGAAATTTGTTCGTAGACAAGCGATTTTTTAACCGCCTTGGGAGTTTGCGCACGTGACCGGAAAATCTATCATATTGCTACTCTAAAAAAGAGTAAAAGTCACACAAACATTATAATAAAGGAGAATTAGGCGTAGCTATATTGTAGTTGTGTATTTGCTCTTGATTTTTTTTATTATATTTTAAAACTTATACTCACTAACTTCATAAATTTATCATTTTAAATATGCAAACATACATTAGTATAATAATATCTAGGTATTATGCATAATATGCTATATGCAACTTTCCCCTGCCCCAAAATGCTTATGTCGTGATCATCTTGCTGTTAAAAATAATGATCGTTCACGAGCGGTTTTACGTTATTATGCGTTAATGTATTTTATAACACATTTGCTCTTAAAGTGTCTCTTATTACACCAATTTCAATATTGTATTGTATCTTATTACGTACTTGTGCGTAATCGTAATGTAAAATGCACGAGTGCTGTAAAACACACGAGTTTTTTTTTTTATTAGGTAAAACGCACGGTTTATCGAACGGTACTTTTTTAAATCTTAGCAAAGAGTTTTTACGTCAGAAAAGTGGTAACCGTTATGAATAAATTTAATTTTGGGAGATAAAATATAATGAATAAACATTACATTCTTTAATTTAATTAATTTTGACAATAAATTTCAACAATTTATCTGTAACAAAACATAAAAATATTAATTTACTTTATTAGTAATACTGGCTGTTTTTGTGCCTTTGCCTTAAAAAAAAAGCGCTGCGCGATATATACTAGGTGATCTGTGGATGCGCGCGCATCGCTGATTTGTGAACGAGTAAAGATTATTCCGCGCGTTTTTTCTTTTCGCTGTATTGTTTTAATTTTTTTGCTATTTCCTCGCAAATATGTTATAAAACGTCGTACGACATACGTGCGGTTTGATAATTACAGCTTCTGCTTTCTTGTAGTAATATCGCCTCGGCTGTAATGATCAACCCACCGCACTTATATCGTAATGTACTATTATAGAAGAATCCATCCATTCATACTAACTCGATTGCGTACAGCACATAAAGTAGCAAAAAAGTTTTATTAATATCTATATCAAATCTAATAAAATTTCATGGATAATAGATAGATATCGTTCTGTCTTGAAAGTAAATAATAAACCACAGTACCTAAAGTAATCCTATAGAGAATCCCATTATAAGTAGAAAGAACTTTGATGACAGATATAAGCTTATTATCTACGTCAAAAGAGGTTTAATAATAAATTAAGTATTATGAATTTAATATGTTATCGGTAAAAATACTGTTCAGGTACAGAATAAGAACATGAAATAGGTAATAGCATAAAGGTTTCGCTCCACTAAAGTCCCTTTTTAACTGTGGACTCTACGTAGTAGATCTTTAGAGTGCCGTACTACGCCTAACATAAAATACTCTAAAGTTTAGTTAGAGTATTTATTTTATGTCTATATTTACCAATATGAAATACTCTTTAGATAAGAACATACAATTTCTCTTAGTCCAAACTAGATGCCGATGTATGTTCTAGGCAGACAAGCACACTACATGTATTTTTATAAGTCGTTACCTAGTTACCAACATTTTAGCTGGAACCGTATCTTGGCCATAACTACAAAACTATTATTGAGTACAATCTGAAAATCAATTTAAGCAGACTCACAAAATTATATATATTTTTTTTTTTTTTTTTTTTTTTTTTTTATTCATGAACAATTCGGTTATACATTTTTTTTTCTATATACTCTGCTAAAAAAACTTTAAGTAAGTTATATACTACTTGATATTTAAATTTGATTTCAATCTTATTAATTCTAAGCTCGTGACATGAAACTTTATGCCTATATTAAACTTAATTGAATTTAGGGAAGCATATCTTTAAATACTAATACTTCTATGCTGGACTGGAAGTGAAAGAAAAACATAGAATGTGCCAGCTGCATTTCCTCCCGGGCATGCTGTAAAACCAGCTAAGGGTTTCGAGGGTTTCAGTGTATTGCAATTTAGGCGATGGGCTGACAACCTGTCACTATAGCGATACACATTTCAGTCCAAAATTGCCCTCAAAATTGTCAGACGTGGCGGAACGACCATTTCTTTGGTCGTTTACGCTCTGCCTACCCCATTCGGGATAAAGGCGTGATTATATGTATGTATTTATATCTTTAAATAAATCTACCCACGGATAGGTACGAGTGGATAGCCTCGATCTATGCATTTGACGTAAAGCTTTGTGTGTAATATATCCAGGTATTTTGGTAGCGCCCGTGTATCCTGTAATCAGGGTGTAGTTCCCCGAAGTTCCAGCAGGACCTCATTAGCTGGCAACACAAAAGCGTATTCGTAGCACTATAATTACCTAAACATCAAACGCGCTTTGACCAAAACTGCCTTACCTAGTACAAGTACGGGCTTGGAATATACAGGAGTTCACAAATATAGATGGAAGCTTCCGTGAAATATGTAGGTATAAAACAACTTGCCCAAAGTGTAGGTACTAGGTACTATCAATATGATTGTAATTTTTCTGAGTTAGATAGACATGGAATGCAGCAATAAGTTAGTTTGAAGAAGTTGAAAAAAAATCCACTTGAATCTAGTCAGTTAAGGCGTAACCCCACGGCAAATAAGACGGTTGATTTCAAGGCATGCAACCATCGCCCGTATTGCATTAGAATATAGTTCAAATTGGCGCGCGCTACGGCGTGGCGGTTACGTCCGTGGCCGCTTCAAAAATGTGCGCAAAACGCACCAAAAAAGCTAATTCCATAAAAATTAAGCCTCGGATTAAAGAGTGCAACGTCCCAATTTTAGATAATCATAATACGGATATTTTCCCGAAGGAACCGTGAAAGCGCTGCTAATAGTTTAGAAGGAATATCAATATTACTGATAAAAACAGCTTTTCTTTCAGTTTTTTTTAGCATAGGTACTTATATATGAACATGAATATTTTCAAACGTTGCGATTGTAGACCATGAACTAATTTCTTAGATGTATATTTTTTTTTTGAATTTTCCATTGATTCGTTTAGGAGGAATATCCTTTTGGTCGAAGATAGCACCTGACAAGAGACACCGTGGTTGCCACCTTCGTGCTCTTCCCGAAGAAGACGACCATACGAGTATTATATGGTCAACAAAGAACTAGTAGGTAAGCCGTTCAGTTCCCATAGTGTAAAAAATATTTAGCAAAATGGTTTCTTCCTATATATAACGCCTTTACCTATACCGATCCAAATGACGACGGCCGGCGACGCTAAGCCCTTGAATCGATCAGTCTGTGGTTTGATAGAGTTTGAAGTTAGGTAAGTACTAAAGTGGAAACATACATGTATACCTAAAGCTATTTACTAATCGAAAATTACTTAGCGGTAACAATGTAAATGGATAGAAGTATGTAATACTCAGAACTTTAAAGATGTTTGTGTACATATCTATGGAAATACTTACACACATTATATTTCAACGTCAAGCATTTTTATTACGCTTAAAGAAGATTAAGCCGAACCAACAACTACTGCTAAAAGCACTCTATGAATTAAAAGCTCCACTTATTTGAGCAGAAAAAAGAACAGTGTTTTAGCATACGTTTCAGGCATTCATTGAGAAACGTTTATTAACTAGTAGATGACGATTACCGTGTTTTAACTAGTAAAGCTGTATTTTTTAGCTTTTCCCACATTTTTATTTGCCTGCAATGTTCGAAATAGGAACACAACACATGTAGTTTTTAAAACACAGCTGACATTTTTTTAGGACCTATTTTCCGCATTTTCCACGCGTTGATGCCTTCCCCAAAACTTCCCCCATTCCGTTTGAAATTCCCTACATTTTGGGAAATTCCCTACTTTTTGGCAACCCTCCCTGTGACATAACACGAATGACGTCAAGGTCCATTTTGGCGCGAAATTTAAACTGTCAATTTAAAACCGCATTTTTTTCCAATAAATTGCAATGATTTAATTTTTTTATATATTTTTGTGGCCTATTCTATTTAAAATGAGAACAAAAATAAAAACTTTGCATCTGCCCTATTATACAAAACAATGAAACTGTAATATTTTTAGCAATTCTTTAAGGTTAAGTTACAAAAATGAAAATCTTGACTTTAAATTGCAGGTCGCAGTTGTAAATTCCGCCAAGTACCTACCTAAGGGCTAAACTGAGGCGGTTACAGTAATGCCGGATTATGCAGCGAAACTGTATAACAGCTCGACTGCGCTCTCGACGGCTCCGCAAAATTATTTCACTGGTCGTGTTAGCAAGTCATACAATAAGTTGTTAAAACAGAGTACGTACTGGATATGCAAAATGATCAAAATTGTTGAGGAGTTCTTGTATATGCTTAGCGCTTTGATAAATTTACAAATACATAAAATCACGCTTATGTATATCGGGGTATGCAGGGCAACCAGAGCGACAACGGCTTTTTCGGCACGACTATAAAACTTTTGAGTGGCATTGGATGGATTGTGTAGATAGACTTAGGTATTGCTGTTGTGACGAGCTGTCTATGTAGGTACCGAATCTTATTTTCACTGGCTTTTAAAATATCTCTAAGAAAAGAAGAAGTTGGTATACCTTATGACTTTTTGCTGTTATTCCAAGATGACAGTTTTGATACCTACAAGACAAAGACAAGGCACAAAATGTGAACTTGTTTACACAGATAGCAACGTCGCGTAGGTACCCACGCTTTTATTCCTTCTAAGTGAACAAGATCGACCCGTTCATTCGAACAGACAATATACGCGCAGCTACGAGAAAATCTAATCTGATCCTGAATTTTCCAACCAACCCTCATTACCATTTAAAGGCGCAGAAGAAGAGAAAAAATCTCCATTCCGGAAATTTCATGTAAATTAGGTGAAGTATGCGACTCTTGCTTTCTTAAAACTTCGTAGTAAAAAGTTCTGTAGCAATGCTATTGTTGTTACAGATACTACGATTTATCCTCTAAGTGAGGCTAAATTGGTCTCTTGCCCCCGCGCGAAATGTTTCAAACGAGTTTCTGTAATAGAATTTGAAATTTCTTTTTCACGGCCTTTGTTTCGGAGAAAAGTAATGAAAGTTATATTGAGCAATTTAGGAACGAGCTATCTGCAACAGTCTACAGGTGGACCGTGTCCAAGGATATGTTGGGTCGTTCGTAATTGTGTTGATAAGAATATGTTGTATGTGTGCTTGTATGACAAATTGGGTCGCTATCGCGAATTCACCCAGCTGCGTACAATTTTACAGCGCGGCAACCCTCCCGGGCGACGTGACTCGAATGACAATGGCCTCCCCGGCTTGTTGCTAACCGTGTTACAACAACAGCTACCTACGCTTGTACCAACGAGTGTTTTAGTTCCATGTTCAATTCTTTACCTCTCAAACGAGAACATCCTTTGTTATGTCGATTTATGTTCTTTGTTCAATAATACAATACATGAAAATTGAATTTTCTTTGTAGAATAATTATTATCTCTTGCAACATATTCTTATTAATTATCTTCTTATTAATTTTCGACGTCGGGTTATGCCGCACATTGATAAGATTCTTCAACATTAATTACTTGACAATCTCAATTTTGGGCCAAGAATTTATTGATTAAATTTTCTCAATGACCGAATCCCCTCGGCGTCTGACTTTCTAACTTTTTTGTTTTGAAAGGGTCAAGTTTATGAAATACATTTTGTTAGATAAAGCCGTGAAAACAAGTTAGAAAATTGGTTGCCTATCTGTAGTAATTAGAAATTTCCTTTCTGATTAAAGGTAAGGGTCTAGGGTTGCCCAAAAGAGATGGCTTGTGGCGATACGAGACTCGGATTTCTACTTAAGTACTTGCTTGACTTACTTAAATGAATTAAAGCTTTATGAAGTGAAGTACTTTCCCAAGATCCTTTCATTACGTTTTGACCTTTCTTAGAAAATTTTACTCATAAAATATGTATAAGTAATATTCATAGTGATAGATATGCATGAAATTGCTTTTCTAGTTACACGAAAGATCATTCGAAGCACACTCTGCATCCATTAGTATAACTACACTGTTCGTTTGGAATAGTTTTATTTCTCTTCCAAACTTTAAATCTACGTACCTTGTTTGCGAACACAGTTTACACAGTAATAGTCCTTACGAAGGTTGAAATGGAAGAGAATTCCGAACGTTTCACACAAGTGGTTTTCATCTTTCGGCTTAGCTTTGAAAAGTTAGGTGCTTAGACGTCGCTCGCTTTGATTTCAACAAGAATACTTCATTTTGGACTTTTTGTTTGTAATTTGGTTGAAACAGTATAATGAAATGGTCCTTCCTTAAAATTGTTCATTTTATTTTTGTCATTACACGTAAAATCACGTCTATATCTACCACAGGGTAGGCAGAGTAGAATCAGTAGCTGACGATTATGCCCAATAATCACAGCGTCACTATGGTCAAATATTGAGAGGCAGAAAAATGATTTGTGTATTTCTGTAATTTACTGTTGTTAGCCAATTTTGGCCTAAACTGCAATGTACTAAAACGCTTCATATTCTCTACTGGCAAGCCCGGGAAGAGAACTAGATGGTAAATAATACGTGGTTTTATGAGTTTCCGTCACAATAATTTAAACTTAATACTTACATTTTACAAGCGAGCAAAGACGACCTAAGTAAGTATATAAACCACACAAGCTCGTCAGGAAACCTAGGTTACAATGAAATCATTCCCTGCGGAATCTCCGAAACACCACCGTTAATCTTTTTAATCGCCGCAAGCACTCAGGGAAATTGGATTTAAAAATAAATGAGCAGGACAAAGGAATCGATAAGAATTTAAGGTCGAAACTTGGAGAAGCACTAAAATTTAATATCGGGCTCGGAGTTCAAAGGACACCACAGTTTATAGCGGCAATTACTACCCTTCATCGAGGGAATACGGAAGATTGGTTTTCCTTTTATAGGTTTTCTGAAATCGTGGTTATTACTGACATTGCGTTCACTCCTTGGAGAAATACTTTAAAGTTATCTTTAGATATCCAATTTGTTGCTGCGGACGGTTGGGATTGGTAATGTTATAAGTTTAAGTAATCACTTCGACCGTGCCAAGAACTTGGCTGCCAGGTGATTTTTCTTTAAACACGAAAGCTTTACACCCTTCTATTCTTACTCGCAAATATAGAAATTCTGACAAACTTAATACTAAATTTAGATGTAGGTTAACTTGGTTTTTACTTTTGGTAAGCTTTTTAAATTAAAATTAAGGGACATTTCAGTCCATTTATTTTCGGCAATCTAGAAAAGTACCTACTTGAATCCATCAACATGATATAAACCGTCAACCCTCATTAATGCTCCCCAGCCATTACACCGAATTCTATACAAATGTCCGCTTTGCCATTACCAGGAGTGTCTACCTTCTGCCTCATTACTCGAGTCTTACCTCATTCATAGAGTCTATTGGAAAACATTCTATATTTACCTACATTCAAATAAATACAAACGCACGAATGAAAACCGTTTTTATGGACACGATTTCAAGGCCTAATATTCTTTGACGTCTTTTACCGGTTTATTCTTGGAAGGGTTGTCATTTTATACAGCGCTGACGATGCCACAAACGACAGTTAATGGCGCATAAAATTCGCACTGAGGCTAAGCTACTAAATATATTTTATTTACATAATATTCACCTCGGGAAAGTAGAACTTGAGAAAAGGTAACAGCTTGCAATATGGATCATCCCCGGGAGCTTTATGGACCAGCAAAAGGCTTAAACGATTCTGTGTTTGATTTGAAGTACCTAAGTATATTTCAAGTATTTCCTTTTCTCTTATACAGTTTCAAGGCATTACGTAGAAGTATAATTTTATTTATTTACTGGAAAGCGTACAGCGTAGTAATAATGGCAAAGCAAACAAATCCAGTCGCGCACAATTGCTGTATGCACGTCTATTACACGAGCGCCCGACAGTAAAATGTTTCAAATGTACGAGTAAGAAGCAGACAGAGCACTTCAGTTATTTCCTGCTACAGGTACAATTTTCTTGACATTATTATAGTCCTTTTACCTTCCTACAGAATTAGTTTTCTGCATCGGGACATGAAGCTATTATGTAATAATGAATACATAATTATTATTTTCGATTTAAATAGATATTATTGTAGATACAAATACGATACTTACTTCATTATGTAACTGAAATGGCTTTACCAAAAGCTACTTACTTAAACCGATTACTTGCCAAAAGTAACTTTTCTGTTATTATACGTATTCATAAACCTAATTATTGAAAACTTAGCAGATTTTTACCCGAATTTAAATACGCTTCGAGTATTTCAATTTCAACACAATATTTTAGTAGCCTGTTTGATAGACAGGTACAAAGAATCCTATGGGAACATATTGCATGCATGCGTAGCGTATACTTCCACTCGGCCGTTATTCATGAATTTATCTGGACGTAACGCACAATTTTGCGGCACGGAGGCCTTGCAGGAACGTGACCGGCCTGCGAAGATCGGACCAACTTCTGGAGATGATATTACGCGTGTGTATGTACAAATTCAGTTTATATTACACGCCCGACACGCGTACAAAACAAACTATGATTTCATTAGCGGAAAAGGTGGCTCTAATTTTGTGTATGGGGGTGTATTACAATGTTCTGTACCTCTATATGGTGTCGTGTCAGGTTGCTGCTGCTTATGAAGTTATGTTTGACCATAGTACAACCTTGTACTTATTTACCTACTTCTATTTGTTATGTATAATTTTTATGATGAGCCTATTGTTTCTTTCCCATTTATTGTATCTTACATTGTATCTATTATAAGAACATCTCAGAACGGTGAAAAGCTAAAGATAAAATCTTGAGTCCCTGTAATTTATTTCGTAAACTTGTTAAACGAATAAGCAAAGTATACAAAAAAATATAAAAGTAAACGGAACATTGTCGATGAAAGTGAAGAAAGTTTAATCAGACTTCCGCTGAAAAGAGCAAGATTCAGCAAAAACAAGTTTTGCGAAAATTTATCTTCGAGCCGGCGAAAATAATGAGTCGGATTTGTTATTTGTGTTTCGCGAACTTTTACCGGTAAGTACTCCATTTTGACTGGCAACGATATTTCCATTCCATTCGCAGTTAATTCTTTGTGTTTGGTTTTTAATTTTACTATGAAATCATATATTTTTCAATTTATCATTCACTTGCCAACCCTCTTATTTTATTAAAGGTTATACGGTTATAATAATCATAGTTACAACATAACAAATTCCACCTTACTTAGGTAATACTATAGAGGTATTTCATATCTAGGTAATATGTACTTTCGAGGCCTCTTGTCATTATTCATTTAATCCATTGAGCTGAAAAAAATATTAACTGATAAAATTTTAAGCATTCACTTTTGATAAAAACCCATTTCAGAAATCAATTTTGTTAAAGTTTGAATTGAATCGCTCAAACAAAATTATCAAATTATGGCCAAAAAAGAGAAAAATTAACCAGCAAAACTGGGATCTAATGAAAACTTTTGAAATTGGATTTCAATTTAAATAAGCAAGTAACTTTGGTGTTATCTGTTCAAGGGATCCATCTAAAAGTCGAGTTATGAAGGTTGAATTTTGACGTTCAGTTCTTATTTGAAACCTTTACCGCAAATTCTTATTCGAAATATTTTATTTGATATTGGCTTAACTTGTTTCGGGAATTTAATGATGAACTTAGACCTCCCCTATTTCAGGTAATTCAATATCGCATAGGGAACGCTGTTGCCCTTGTCTTTGATTTTTTCCTTGACAAAGTGTAAAACCACTTGTGTTTTAAGTTGGGTTGTTCCTATTATATTTAAATCTGGCACAACATTGCAATGCATAATAATGCATGATAGATCTGAATTGGTAGATGTACATTATTTGGTTTCTTTATCAGAAACATAATTCGTAGCGTGGTGTGTCGTGGGATTCCAGCAATTTAATCAAGCTTTTACTTTCTTGTTGTTTGACAAGTTGAGATTACTTCAGGGAGTAGGTAGGTAGGTTCTACAATAAAATTGTTACACTTAAATTGCTTTCAAGATAATAAATGATGCACCTTTGGGATGAGATCATAAATTGCAAAGTCCTAATGTAATGAAATGTCTGAAAATTCCACGTCTTTTCAGATAAAACTCAGACCAATAGAGATTCGAAAACTTGCTAGACTTTTTTTATAGTCTTAGACCACCTTGAGCCGAACAAAGTGTAATTGATTTATCCTTAACCAGATTTTTAGAACCCGAGAATTTAATTAATGATGACTGACTTATAATTTTATTAGTATAGTAGCAAATAGTTAGGTACCTAAACTAGCACGTATCCATGCATGATAACGAAAAAAAATCCTGATCGCTAGCAAAAACTCACACGACACGACTAATAAAAGTATTACATTAATTATTACGACAATAAATACTCGTACAATGTGATTCATAATGAAAACAGATTTATAAATAGGATCAAATTATGATGTAAATAAATCCATATCAATATGTTCAACTATTGCGGTTTAATCATGTTTATCTTATCTGACTAAATGCTGAAATATGCGGGCTGAGTGGAATATTATAATCCACAAACATGTTACGCACAATCCCCAAATTGTAATCGTAGTCAACAAACAACATCATCATCACCAATGTCATCATCACCATCATCATCATCATGACCATCATCATCATCATCATGATCAGCGTTATCATAGTTAACATCATCATCATCAGTCCTCAGTCCTCATCGTCCTGGGAAAAATTAACTACCATACCCAGCAATATTTAATTGAAGTTGGTTGCTCATTTCGCGGTACACAGACAACGAAAATGGACATTATGAACAAATTTCGCGAAAAAAGAAACAATTTACAAAAAAGTTTGATCTCTCCCCTCCACTCCATACTTACGTTACTATTAATTTACCATTGAACTTATTAGGTAGGTATAGGTACCTAAGATTTGCATTTAACAAGACAGTTGTTTAATATTATAATTAATATTGACCATCTTTGTGTACCCTATTCAAACAAACGATTCTGATACATTATCTGATCTTCTTCTTAGCGAGTGGATTTTCGAGTCGAACAACGACCCGATAAACCCTGGTGTCAGAGTTTTCAAACCGCCTGATCGATATTAAAATAGTCATTTTGTACTCCGATGTCAATTTTTTTTATGAGTAAAAATTATTTTATCAGCTGTTTATCAGAGACATTTTTTCAATACCGTTGTCTGAGCAACCCCTAACATTTTGTGAACTGACTAAAAATAACCCTGTATGAATAACCCTCGTAATGAAAACACTAAACTCAAAGAAAACAAGTATTTTAGTATCATTTGGTTTGTCCGGGAATGTTGGAATTAAGCAGCTTACACAGATCATTAGCAACAATAACAGTAAATTATGGAGTGCCTAAACAAACAAAAGCACGTGCATACGTTTGCTGGAATGGAACATTTCGGGAATGGATGTTGTACCAACAAATGAACCGTTGTACCTACCTACATAAAATGCTCTTTACAATCGTATGCAAAAGTACTTTAGTAAATCCAATGGGCTCAATTTTTAGATAACAATCTAACTGTAATAGTTATGAACAACCGCGATAATCTGAAAACTAGCTAAAGATAAAATTAATATCTATCTCTCACTTTTAAAATAATAAAATTTAAAAAGGACAGCCGGTTTCTACTCTATGGTTTAACGATTTTGCGACATTCTGACGCGCATTAGCAATATTTCACTGTCCCCATCTTAAGACATGGCTTGGATTAATCCAAGATCTAGTCACTAGATCATAGTGAAATAGTAGAGTGCGTTGTTCTTAACCTAGTTCTAGTGGGATAGTGGAGGGTGTTATAGTTAGGCTACGGTCTGGGCGCCCGCCGCGCTCATAAAGTAACCTGTACTACGGTGCTGCTGCTGCTTACCATCAGGTGGGCTGTCGGCTGTCGCGTCGCTTCGCTTCCCAGTATCAACAGAAACAGACCCTAAGTATTCTGTACCTTGCCGTATCAAATAAACTTAACTACAAGTTAATAATATCGTGCAATACAGGCGAAACGTGATACTTAGATTACATACGCGTAATATGATGAACATGAGAAGAGAATGTTTATTAGAGCGCTTTGTTTCAAATGACCCGATTAACCCTGTCAGAATTTTAAACCGCCTCTGCGGTTTTTGACATAATTTTTGTAACGAGCATTAAGGTAGATAGATTTTATTTTATTTCAGAATAGTACTTATCCTGTGTACTTAAGGAGGGAAGTACTCTAAATCGGGCTAAACACGGTCCGGCATTTGACTTTGTTAGTATAGTTAATAGTTGAATTTCCAATAAATCTATATATGTATGGTTAGCTTCTCTAAAATATGGAGAACAACTAGATTCATAGATATAATCTAAAAATACTATGATTACACCAGGAAATCATCAGAAATATCATGAAAAACTGGCGTCTCAATGCCGAATTTGAACAACTGTGACATTTCTATGAGCTTAGAAACAGCAAATGTTATATCGAAATCACCGTATAATTATGAAGAACATCATAATCAACTCTGTTTTTCAATACTTTTTGTATACATTGAGATATATGCAAAAATATATGAAATCGGCTTGAAACAGCCCCATGCTAGAAAAGGACAGAGCGCGCATTCTGTCATTGGTTTGAAAGGGACAGTTGCCGCGAGCACATAGACCCTTAACTTATCAATGTTTTTAGCATGTGCCACCGATTTGTTGGTTTTCTGTGTGTGCTCTAGGAATTATCGATTCTACCTATCTATACTAAATTCACACTCTGTTCATTATTAAAAAATAATTTTTGCCATTTTTTAATAGTACACCTAGTACAAAGTTTACGTCTTGTTCTAAATAATAATATCACACAGGTAATATGAAACCGTAATATCATGGTAATTTGTCCTTGTATAGGTAGGTACTGTATGATTATGATCACGTTATGATCGAAGTAACAAACCTATAGGTAGACCTGAATATACAATAGTATGAGAATAATAAATCCTCATAAACTGGCACACAATATTTATTCGCAATAGTCTCATTAATTAATTAATTTATTTATTTATATTTTATATTATTATTATTATTATTTATTATAATTTTATAAATCTCCATCAGTGGTATTAAAACCCACGAGGAGATATGAAAAAATAGCTGTAAAAACCAGTAAAGGGAATATACATAGAATGTATGCTTCTCTTCCAACTCGATCAGCTTGGAACGCCTGTACTTATACAAAAGCAGAGAACACAACGATACCGCGTTTTAAAAACCCTGTGGCGCCATCTGTTGGTTGCTTTGAGATTCACTTTACTTATTGTGTGTGTATGATACAACTCGGATACGGGGGGTTTAAGGGACAGACAGCGTACTAGAAAGTGATGGGGTTGCTCAGGCAACGTAACTGAACAACTTTCACCAGGAAATTCTTTCAGAAAATAAAAAAAAATACTTTCTCATATAAAATGACCGCCTTGATCTGACAATTTGTTTGGAAAAGTCAAATCTTTTTTTTTTCATTACTTGAAAGGATTTCCTAGTGAAAGTTGTTCAGTTTCGTTCTCTGTGCAACCCCTATCAGTTTCTGGTACCTACGCTGTCCCTTACACCTTAATTGAGTAGTAGGTAGGTACCCACCAAATCACATGGATAATGGACAAAAAAAACTTTTCATCCCATCTATTCGAAAACGACGACTTTAATCGCATATAAGTGCGCCTAAAGTTGATGCTTCTAAGCGACATAGGTACTATTACTCTACTCTTTGCTAGAGACTGTCCCAGCAGGGTAAAAATGAGATTTTAATCCTCTTTATGAAAAAAAGTGCGATTAAAAGAACTTTTAATCGCACTTTTTGAATTTGGAACATCTTTTTCTTTTTTCTTGATTTGGCATGACTGATGCGGAGTGAAAACAAAATAGTTAGATGTCGAATTCAAATAATGGTACACTGGCTGGTTATACTGCGCGACGGCTGATAAAATAAAAATAATTGAAAATGCACGAACTACGGCACGAGTGGGCAGCAGGGTTTTATAGGGAGCCCGTGTATTCGACTCTTTTTACGAATTATTAAATATTCAAAATGAGGTCTTCTAGCAGTGAAATTACCTATAACATTCTTATTCTTTTATATTTAAATTTACAAGTGTTAGTTAGGCGCCTTTTTTTCTCATAGAGGGGGATGAAAAGTAGAGTGTATCACTCGGGAGTAAAAATATTTTTGGCTCGGGCGACGTACTTTGAATCCCTCGCTACGTTCAGGATTCTACTTTAGAATCCCTCGCTACGCTCGGGATTCTACTCTAGAATCCCTCACTTCGCTCTGGATTCAAAAAACGCCCTCGCCTTAAAAATATTATTTTACTCCCACGTAATAAAATCTACTATTATTTAGTATTGACGATAATTGTAGTCATAATGCAGATCCACTTTTTGGCAACTGCGAAAAAAAATGGAAAGGCATAGCATTTCCACGGGAAAACAAGTCAAGTGAAATAGATGGCATTTAGCCGCGGGGTGGAAAGCTATTGTATTTTTAATCGCTTGCCTATCAAATGGGACACCGTGGAACTATAGGCACAAATTCCTATAGGAAGACGCATGCGCAAAGAGTATGGAAACGTAAAGGCGCCAGAAAGTCGCGGCGAGTCATCTCACATCAATAAACGAAGCCAAATGGCAATCAAGCGAGGGCATGCCATCAGTCTCTATAAGACCCTGCCACTGCTTGTTAATGATCATACAATAGTCATAGGTTATAATTATAAGTAATAAGTAAAATGTGCTTTTCCTTCTTCGGCCAAACGATGAGGCAATCAATGCGATATTAACTCTATTTCCTGAAACAGTATTTTCTGTTCCACGAAACACAATGGAACAATTATTTGTCAACGGAATTAAGTACCGTATAATTTTAACAAAATTCCCAAATATACCTAAGAATAGATGAAAATTTATTATTCAATTTATAATAAGAAAATAATTGTAAGTATGCTATAAACTGCTACATGAAGAAAATTATTATAAACAGATAAGTTTTGAGAATTTTATAACAGCTATCTATGGACTGGAAGCGATAGAAAAACATAGAATGTGCCAGCTACATCTCCTCCCGGGCATGCTGTAAAACCAGCTAACGAGGGTTTTAGGCGATTGGTTGACAACTTGTCACTATAGCAATATACACTATACAGATTAACAACCCGTAAAACTAGTCAGACGTGGCCGAACGACTTTTGTTTGGGTCGTTGACGCTCTGCCTATCCCACTAGGGATACAGGCGTGATAGTATGTCTATGTATGTTTCTCTATTTTATAAAAATGCTTCTTAGAAACGAACTGAACATCAGCAATACCTTATAGAAATCAGCGCTTATTTCAACTACATATTCCCTTCGAATAATTTTGTTTTTACTTTGACAGATAATTTACAAGGCCAATGGTGCTGTGCTAAATTGGTGCCAAGTTATATTAAATGTGTGTTAATATGTCACGCATGTTCGTGTATATTTTCTAAATAAAACTATTTTTGTATCAAATTAGTATTTCGATCAAAGTACAGTCAAGTCAATTTTTCATCCAAATCATTCTCAAAATATTTAACACATTGACGACAGGTTTTCTGATGCTGATGACTGATGATCGATGAAAATAAATTAATAATCAGCATTTTATACTGATTTGCAATAACACATTTTGCCGTACCAACGTTAGAACAATTTGTTAATTAAACCATTGGAATGTTGCTGTCATTAGCATCGATTAGTAATTATTTGTTCGATATTTTAGAGCAAATATCATGATTGTGGTCAGATTGATATCAGACAGATGGATGTGATACAAATGCATGTGCTGTTTAGTGTGGTAGGTATTTATGAATTTTGCCAAATTCGGCTGTATTAATAAATTACAGCTTTTGGAGTGACAGTGAGTTTCCGTTCGGCTCAAACGGCTTTTACTAAACGACCTGTCAAATCCGAACCTAATATTGCTCTCAATCTTGAGATCGCTTCATAAAATAAGCCTTAGATGACTAGGATATCAAAAATCTTCTAGAGGACTTACCTTTTTTACACTCGTCGATGTTCTCGTCGGAGTTGTCACCGCAATCGTTCTCTCCCTCGCACACCCACGACAGCGGTATGCACTTCCCGTTCGCACACTGGAACTGCTTCAACGAGCAGACGGCTGCGGACAAAGAATATATATTGAAGTTAGAACAACTGCACTTACTTACTGACACTGCTATTTCGTTGGTAGGTGTATTTAATTACTTTACACTCAGAAAATTTAGCTTCAATGAATATTGTGACCCTAAACTTCTTCCAGCTTCCTATAGTAGGTACATAAGGTCAAGAATCGTGCTGGGTATAGTCCTAGTGATTCCTACCGGCAAATGGTTGTTTTTAAAAGGATATTCCTCCTAAACGAATCAATGGAAAATTCTAAAAAATATATATCTAAGAAATTAGTTCATGTTCTACAATCGCAACATTTGAAAATATTCTAGTTCATATTATAAGTACGCTAAAAAAAAACTGAAAGAAAATCTGTTTTTATCAGTAAATTTGATATTCCTTCTAAACTATTAGCAGCGCTTTCACGGTTCCTTCGGGAAATTATCCGTATTATGATTATCTAATATTTGTACGTTGCATTTTTAATCCGAGACTTGGTTTTTATGGAATTAGCTTTTATGTGCGTTTTGCGCACATTTTTGACGCGGCCACGTAACCGCCACGTCGTAGCGCGCGCTGATTTGAACTTTATTCCAATTCTAAGGCATTACGGGCGATGGTTGCATATCTTGAAATCAACCTTCTTATTTGCCGTGCGGTTATGCCTCAAACTTTTAAGACACGCAGACGAGAAAATATACCTATGAGCTTCTGTTGTGATTATAAATCAGGACATGGGCAGAGAAAGGAAATTGTTTGTAAGCATACGACTATACGTTCTGGAGGTATAACATATTTTATAAGTAATAGATATAAATAGTACCTAACTGAGTAATAGTGTGCAAAGTCCTCGAAGGTTTGAATCGAAAAGGATTTCTTTTTGATGGATATACGAGTTGAGTATCAACGCAGATCCAATACTATTGGGCATGGAAATGAAATTTTACCTAAAGGATTCCCTGCAAATCCCAGAAGATTTCGGTTGAATTTCAACGTAAAAAGGGTAATAGGTTCAGTTTAAGAGTATTTCATACGATACAATACAGGCACTTTGTTTGACATAATTTAATAGTACTTTGACATCATATATAACATAATTTTCGGGGTGTGACTAATAGTGTGACAAGTACATGCGTCTCTAATAAAATTATTATTGGTAATAGTAATTTCATACAAAACTAACTTCACTCTGTGTATGTTTCAACTGGTCATAAAATTAATCTCCTTTCGTGAAATTTGGATGATTAAGAAAAGAATCAGGATTATAATTATGTATTTCTTTCATGATCTTTATAATTAGGGATAAATCATACAACGTTATCATACAACAGAAAACATTAAATCGGAAAAACAGGAACCTTCGGATAGGATCCAGCTTACCAGATTATATAAAGTTGCGTAGCAACATTAATAAAAAGCTCAAAGAGGGCCCTATTTCCGAAGATAAACAGACAATAAAGAGAAATCGACTATCGAAACTTGGCACATAACTCAAGTAGCCCTATCCGGGGAGAATACCATTGAACGTATCCTTCCATGATCCTAAACAGCCTTTATAAGACCATTACGCAATGGACACGAGCCGGAATGGACAATACAATGGAATAGTCCATCTTTCAAGTCCACTTGTCTGATTTATGCTTCAATATTTTCGAAGATCCAGTTCTATGTGTAAGTTGGACTATAGCAATGATTTACACTCGGCCTGCTATGAGAAATGTAGTTTTCATCTCTATGAAAACGAATGAACTGAACGCTGAGAGTTGTGGCGCAGATAAAATGAATATCGGTGCCAACAATAATGTATACCTACAATGCAAGGTAATAATGTTCCTACCTAGGTATACCTTGTATTGTATACCTTGCAGACACAACTTTGTTCATCATGCAATGGTAGGCAAAATTGCGTTCATTATAATTAAAAATACAAAATAATTGTATAACCATAATTATTATGGTTTACGTAATATTTTACTTCTATAATTTAATAACCAAAGCGACATGAAGTTAATGAACGAACAGAATTTTGAAAAACTTGCAATTTATGTTTTATTTTAGAGAAAGCGCGCTACTATCGAGGAATAAACGCTCTGCAGAAAAATCAAAAGCATTGTATAATAGTGTTCATTTTCATATCGAGAGAGAGTAAAGAAAATAAAAGTTGGTTCAATTTGTATGTAAATTCATTTTGGGGTCATTCATTATGAAATCCAAAAGAGGTCACTTACAGCCTATCGTAGTTTTTATTATTTTGTAGCTATTGGTTAGTCGAATCATGAGAAGCTTAAAGAATTTCCAAGTTGTTAAGTGTATTTATGTATTAAGTACTCGATCGCCCTTTTCTGTCGCGCAACAGTCGTAATTATAATAAAAAGACTTACAAAAATTTGCCTAGAACAAGTTTCGAGTGTGTGTACTTCCGTATAACTTGTTTTCATTAGCCATTCGCAAACAAGGATACAATAAAATTGCCAGCGACAAATTGTAATATAATACAATAAGCATTTTTTTAAAGCAAAAATATATTTTTTTAGTTCATCTACCTATGGTGTAAGCCAACTAAAAATTTTAGTATATCTAAAAAAAAATCGTACCTATGAAAATAACAGAAGAAAAGAGATCCAGTTATCCTTTTGTTGCCGCCCGCTTGTCAACAAACAATGTAGCGAGGCCCTACATAGAAATCAGACCTGCATCAATCTACTTCAGGAAAAACAGGAAGACGGGGCGGGACTGTCAAGAGTGTCAATTCAGCTGATACGCCAATCAGGAGACCACGTGTCCTTTCAAAAGTTGGGATCTCCAGTTAAGTGTATTGAGTGTAAGGGACACTAATTTAATTTCATTACGTCAGGCGGAGGGTCCTTGTTTTGGGCCGTGTGGTGACGCGTCTCGACGTGTTGACATCCAATCTGGTGGAGCGCCCTCCTGTCAGTCTCATTGAGAGCAAATCGCGCGGAGCCCGGCTAGGGGAGCCGACCCAACAAATTGGTGTATTATTTCAGTACGCCGCTCCTTCTGATGGATTTTGAATTACGTTAGGATCAAATTACAGATGATACCGTGAAATATCTCAACTTTCTCTGTTGATGAATCGTATCAATTTATGAAATAGTAAGTGATTCTTATAAAGCAGTTATTGGTTATGATTATAGAATAAAAGAATGATTCTTTTACTAATAAAATCATAATTTATAATAATTATCATGTCAATATAATTCCTTATCTTAAAACCATTAAAATACAAAGCGTTCTTGTGCTGTACGTGTACCCGATTTCACATTCCGGTACGAATAGGTACGTACCTCTCTCCTACTCAACAAAATAATATACAAGTTAAAATATAAGTAAAAATATAAGTCTTATCTCTGCGGTTTTTTAATTTATACTCCAATTACAAATATTTGGGTATTGTAGGTGGTGCGGATTTGTTGATTTCATTGAAGAAGGAAAAATTCGTTCAATTAATAATTTTAAATACAATTGTTCGATTATATTATTTCATACCGATACCGATTACAATCGGAGCTCATTTAAAGTACCTACAATAAGACCTTCTCCACGAGCTAGAAACAAAATTCGGTACTAAATTAAGTACTATACTTCAATATTTAATTAAAATCTATGAACAGCTCACAAACTCTGGGCCTATGTAAACAGTAGAAATTGTATTACTAATTTTACTATTACTGCTGCTTATGTACTAACATTCTATTAATAATATTAGCATTAGTAATCATAAATTTTGTTTTCTTTACTTGCTTTACTAATACAATAAACTGTAAAGATTCTGCCTTTGGGATAGGCATTTCTCAGAGCGCTTTTACAATTGGCGTAAAACGCCAGCAAGCGTCACGCTACAGCAGCGCAAAAAATGTTGCCTCTTCACATTATAGCGACTACTAACTGTAGCGCTAAGACACGCAATTTTCGCTAGCGACCTTCCCCTGTAGCATGCAGCCGCGATAAGGGCGCGATAGCGATTTACTATCTCATTTACCTGTCAAATTGCATGGATATTTGAAAAATTGATGTGATATGTATAGCTAGCATGCAACTGGAAGACGCTACCTGTAACTAACGACTTCCGGTTGCATGATAGCTTGCAGAAATTGCACTCGCACGTCTGTTACGCGCTTGTGGCGCTACATGTGCAACTTAGCAGAGCTTCAGTCGCGCTGCTAAAATGCTAAATGTGAAAGCGTCTCACAGGAAAATCCGTTGCGACTCATGTTGAAATCCAGACTAAAAGGAAAATTTTAAACTATACATCTAAGCGACAGCTTAGAAAAGATACATTGGACATTTGCTATTCTCAATAGAAGAATTTCCCTGCGACGGTTGCTTCTGAAAGCCTTCTTTTCATGAATACATTCAAAGTAAGCATGTCATTTGCATTCGTTTCACTGAATAAAATGAAATGTCGATACGTGAGACAACGTTTCAAAAAGCAATACTTGGAATAAAAGTTTTATTAATTTTTCTTTTGATGTTATGAACATTCATGACGCGACATTATCAAGAAATATTATTGCATAAAGTGTTTTTGGTTATTTTAAAAATACATTTTTTAGATACTTGTTTTGAAGAAACATGTCTCATTTCATATGATAATATGCGTTTTTTTTTTTATCAAAGTTTAAACCTGCAGCAGACTGCAAAATAAGTACATTTCATTTAGACTCCATATTGGCTAGACAATCTAGACATAGACGTCCCTTTACACTCCCTTGTTCTGCTCAATCATGTCATGTCACATGTCATTCACCTTCAACGAGCATCGTCTTTTTGCGTGCTCGCAGATCGGGTGACAACAGCCATTCATGCGACCCGATACACGAGATCTTACGAAACGAAAGTTGCTAAGCAACCATTGTTTTAATCACTCAAGACAAGCCTTCGAATATACCAGAAACCCTTCAGATTAATATAGATGGAATTTCAAGGTAGAATTTACAAGGTATGCCGCGGTAGTATTATTGGGTGGGATCGATGTGCTTACAAAGGTAATGCCAATAAGCAGACGATAGTGCGGCGGCTAAAATCCAGGACTGGATAAATGCTCCTCAGCCACTGAGCCGGGATCCTGTGTTTGAATACAAATGGAGCGTTTATCCCTGAAAGCCAATTTGTATGCAAATTACAGGTCCGTTTAACTATTCTCGTTAGTTGCTCATTTTCGGAACGTCTGCATTTTCTGTTTTATTGGCAAGAAGTCTTGCGAATGTGTGTTTTTAAAATAATATACCTGCCAGCTCCTGCATGTAATCTGCTGTAACGAAAGCAGCAGGGCTAAATCTATGAAGAAAGTTAACCCATTTAAAGACATTTTCTAACACAGTAAAACAACCAAGACACTGAAACTACAAAGTTTTTGCTTATTAAATCTCACCAATGGAATAGGATAGCGTCTCGATACTATACAATTAATATCAGAAGGCTAAGTCGTCGCCGTGAACTTCTCTCATCTCTGACTTTTTCCCGCTTCGCTAATGCGCGAACTTTTCACGCCAGATTCGCGGACGAGCTGAACGGCAACTTGCCGTAATTCCACAAGGAACTGATGAAACAGCAATCAAATTTGAATTATTCTTATATTAAAAAGAACTTATTTAAATAAGACTTTTTAAAATGATAATTGCAAATTCAACAGCCACAGAATTCCGCACTTTTTTTCAACCTTCTTCACTATAATTTTATTGTCAAAGAAATTTATGATATCTTTAACAATTTATCTTATCTCGAAGAAACGTCCATAAAGATAATATCAACCAATTTCAGCATCTCCTAGTAATAAATAGGATACCAAGGATAGGAGACACTGCAATCGACAGCTGTCAAGAGCGATCATGAAATTCTACTAAGTCCCTCAGGAAGTAGCCTTGAATATCTATGACCCGAAGGAATAATCATATTTAAGTCTGAGTCAGTGTCGAAATATGACGACATTTATGTCTAAGTGAACCTTGAAACACAATCCAATTACATGTAAGTGTGAACTGTTACCTTATTATCCGTCGTTAAATACTTCTTAGGGCAAAATATCATGTTACGTGAAAATTGCTCAACGATTTTGATGTAAAAAAGTAAACAGGGAGTTTAACATATTGTGAAAATTATTTTATTGTGTATTGTAGGTATTACATATTTATGTAATTATATAAAGTATGTTTATTAGACTGTAGATTTATGTTTTAACAATAGTCCTTCCATAATACTTATTTCGAAGATTTTTCGGCGGAGAATCAACCTTCTTCACTGGGCGAGTTATTAGTACCTAACCAGCTCACAATACACACACAGGATGTAGAATAAAATCGTTTAACTTATTTATCAGACAATCAATTACTAGAACTTGTGTCCTACTATAAATCGAACCCACAATGTCTGGAGTGAGCTAAACATCGAAGGCAGTTATGCGTAGTATTAAAAATAAAACACGTACGATACCTACACGACAAGGTAAACAGTTAACAGGTGGTATATGAGCGATAACCATTAAAAGTAACGTAAATGTGGCAAGTAATGTTACAAAATATAAGGTGGCACTATAATTCACTCTCTTTATTACCCACTTTCAGTAGAAAGCACTAAACTTAGACGTTGCCTCAATTAATTCGTCGCAATTGACTACAATACGCAGATAATTTAGAATAGAATACTTAGGAAACTACTTACTCGGCTCTACAAGAGACAAACTTTCCAAGGTTGTTCAGTGTCGAATTGAATTATATCAAATTAGTTTTCAGTAAACATGACAAATTCAAGATTTATATTTGAAAGTAGATTAGCGAAAAAGAGAGTTAAAAGTTTTAGCCATATTGTCAATCCGTTTCTATAATAAAATAATGTTTTGCTTAAAATATACGATTGGAAAAGATAATCCATTGTCTCTGTGCCACGCTTTAATATTACTAAACAAAAACTGACACTTTAATTCAATATACATACATACATACGAGTATTACAATGACCGGGATGCAGTGCCGTCACTTCAATATCCGGGCCACTCACAATTAATACACGGTTGAAGCCAATTGCTAATGGACAATACAAGCAGCTTATGAGGAATCTAAGAACAGAGGAAATTGGAGCTAATCGATATAGGTTTAAAGGCTAAACTGTATCGTCCAGTGAAGATCTACCCTCCTTCATCCAACGACTGCCTATCTATATCATCGGCAATGACATCGCTCCACTGCAGGATCGAGGTCGGAGCTAAGTGTTGCATTGGACTTGGCGTCGGCTCTTAATTGAGCCGTCAATGTGCATAAGTATAACAATACTGCATACGAGCATGCTGCATATAATATAATCATGTCGAGTATTAACCAAATGTGATTAACATTAAGAGCACCAAATTGGACATCAAACAAATAGTTTTTCTGAAAGTAAAGTTGAGTTAATACAAATTAATATAATAACCGTCCTCAATTTAAGAACGGTCTTGGTCTCTAAGGATTTAATTAAAGAAATGAAACCATTCTTCATCGTTTATTGGTATAGTGCTTAAGAATTTAATATTCTTCAAAGTAACTTTAATTTTAATATTAATATGAGTTTTCATGACAACAACTGAGACTGAACATAGAACATGTATTACAAACTCAGCAAGTGGATTGTACGCCACATGCGTTTAGAACTACAAACCAAAGTTTGAATGCAATTATTTGGAGACCACAAATGCAATTATAACTTACGCCTGTATTCGATCATGCCACGAGGACTTAACCATGAGTTATGTACCTATGTGTCAAAGGACCATCCTTATAAGTTTCAAATGATACAAATTATACCTAACCTAATACTAATATTATCACAATTTGTTACCAACACTATTCTTAAAATTCATAAAATAAAGTATTTGTTTTTTTTATAAGAAATATTCTTTGATTTGTGATTTTGTTTGTCGTATTTTGAACGCTTAGTAAAATACTTGCAATTTTTTGTAAGATACTTTTAGCAAACGATCAAAATAATCAGTTGACACACACAAAATTTTGGTACCCATTTACTGGAATAACCAATTTAGAAACCCTCATCGCGCGTCACCTTAGTAATGGATGGTGGTGGGCTGACTGCGACGATGATATTGGATGCCGCGGGGAAAAAGAAAAAAATGTCTTCGCTATACGTATGTACATGTATTCGTTTGCCTATGTGCACGAGAAAATTTGCCGTAAAACGAAATTCAAGCGATCAGCAAAAGGTCTTCCTATTCTCTTACTGAAAGGATCTTTATATTCTAATGAACTGCAATCGACTTAAACCTTTTCGCTTACACCAAAAGGCCAACAGTCTCGTTCAGTAAACAGGTCAAAGAAACTCAGCAGTTCGTGTCCTTTATTAAAATCAAGAGCAAAAAGTCAGGCACCCTTATCTAATCAGATGTTGTCCCTCTGCCTGGAGTTTGCAGCTGGTGTCTCGCTACTGCGTCGTTTTTGCCCCTACATTTTGCTAACTGCGGTACTTGCTTCCTTCGTTTTGTTTGAATACGAGCTTAGGTACTGTGTTTGTTCGAGTTTGTCTGCAACAAATCCAGTAGTGTTTTGTTTCTCTAACACTCAACCAACAGTCACATCAAGCGCTTTTGTTCAACCTGAATGTGTTTTAGGAAATAAAAGAAGTCGCAAGCACAAAACTCCACAAATCTATCTACAAATTGACAAAGCCAGCGGCTGGTCCTCCAATAAAATAGGGCTGAATATGACAAGTGCGATTCGTTTTTCATTTTTCACATAATGATGCCTCCTTCGGCACAAAGCCCGTTTTATAGCCATCACAATGGAATTGTGCTCTTTCATCAACGGACTTTTATGGTTGTCGTGTCAGCTGCGGGACGCCAAAATTGAGACAGTCATAACTAAGTAGGTACTCTCCGACGGCCACCCATTTTGTTACTGCAAGTTCTTTGTCTATGGAAGCTACCGCGTTCAAAGCGTTTTATGGCGATCTAGCATCATTGCGTTATCGTATAAAACTTGACTCTCTTTATTCGTTGAAATAATGATAAAACTTTTGTCATATCTAATTTATTGTAGAGATTGGTGTTGATCATACATAATATATAGTTTTTGGTTTTATTGCTGTGCCCATCCAAATAAGGTAAGGTAATATTAGAATCTTGTAATGTGTATTTTAGTTTGTATGATACTCGCATTTGTTTTGACTTTATTGTTAACACATACAAAACATACAGTGACAACTACTTTCCTAATAAGTTCTGTAAATAGATCCACATAAACAAGATCTTTACGTTATTGGCTTCGCGCCACTATATTGAACTTTGTACTGATACAGAAAAATATAAGCTTAAGTCCATTCAGTTTGCTGGTATGTTTATTTTGGTATCTTGGCACATCTTACCGTGGCGTTATTGTAACTTCATATTTATGTGGAATAATTTGCACGTGCTTAAAAATAACAAATTTTAGTAATGTTGTGATTTTTATTGCAATCCTTTCACTTTTAAATATGAATACGTCACTATTTGCATACTAATCGTATGTATAGTATGTTATACGTGTTACTGTAATTATTATAATTATTATTAGTGTTACTGCCGTCGTCGATACGTCGAAATAGTATAAGTTAGTTAGGTCTTTATAATATGTATGTTAGTCTGTAAGGTATGTATCTATGGGCCTCTGTTTACATTATTTAACATCTACTAATGTAAATATTGCCTGAAATAAAATGATTATTATTATTATTATTATATTTCTTTCTTTAATTTTTCTCTCTTTTCAGAGGTAATTTCCTCTCACACGGGCCTTAGCCAAGTGTGATCGGATCTGAAGATGAAGTTGATATAACTGATGTGGTCAGGAACTTTCTGACAATACGGCAGGTGTTTAAAATTACGGCTTTTTGTAAAATACGGATATAAGATTTAGGAATTTTGAGTGTTTCTAGGCTATTGTGTAATGTTTTGGGTATGATTCCGGTGGATGATATTACTATGGGCACTATATGAACAGTTTGAACTTTCCACTGTGTTCTAACTTCTATGGCAAGGTCTTGATATTTGGCTAATTTGCTTGTTATGGTGGGTTGAAGATTGTGCGTATTTGGGATAGCTATATCAATCAAATATGCAGTTTTATTGATCTTATCGTGGAGGGTAATATCGGGTCTATTATAATGAACTGTCTTGTCAGTTAGTATTGTCCTGTCCCAGTAAAGTTTAAATCTATTATTTTCATGAATGATATCTGGTTTATACTTGTAATAGGCCGTCTTTTTCTCTATGAAATTTGTTGCGTGTGCGATTTGTTGGTGTATTATGGAAGCTACTTGATCGTGACGGTGTTTATAATCGGACTGTACTAAACTCTTACATGCTCCAGTTATATGCTGTATCGTTTCTGACGTACTACTACAGTGTCGGCACAAATCTGTTCTTTGGCCCAGGTCTTTAGTTATATGCTTCCTGTAATTTCGAGTTGCAATGACCTGATCTTGTATGGCAAGCATAAAGCCCTCAGTCTCTGGGAACAACTCGCCGTATCTGAGCCATGCGTTCGACATATCCTTATCGACATATGGTTGGTTCAGATCGGCTTGGTGTCTACCATGCAAGGACTTTTGGGCCCAGCTTGCCATTTTTTGTTCTGTAGTAGTAATCTGCTCGTTTGATTGGGGAATTTTGTTTTGCAGGTTAAGAGGCGTTAATTTTTTATCTATTTCAGTTGCAAATTTGTGCAGAGTGGATGTTTCCGCTTTGATGTGAAAGAACCGCCTGAGTGTAGATATCTGTTTGTTATGCAGGTTTTGGATATCAATTAAACCTCTTCCTCCACTTTGGCGGGGTAAGGTAAGGCGCTGACTGCATGATTTAGGATGATGTTTGCGAGATTTGGTGAGGCTAGTGTTAATTAATCGTTGTAGATTGATTAAGTCTGTTTTGGACCAATTAATGATACCGAAAGAGTAAGTTAATACTGGTATTGCATAGGTATTTATAGCTTTAATGATATTTCGGGAGTGTAAGTGTGTCTTTAATATTTGGTTCAGTCTGTGTTTAAATTTTTTCCTGATATCTATTTTAGTGTCTTTTTGGTGAATTTGGTTTGACTGATGAAATCCTAAATATTTATATGTTTCAGTTTCGTTCATAGAGTCAATGGACTGTCCGGTATCTAACGTGTAAGTATTGTTTTCTAGTTTACCTTTATTTATTGAGTGTATTTTGCATTTGTCTATTCCAAATTCCATGTGAATATCATTTGAAAATTCCTGTGTGATATCGGCTAATTTGAAGAGTTCGGCTTTACTTGACGCGTATAGTTTTATATCGTCCATATATAGAAGGTGAGACATTGCATGATGGGAGTGATTGTGTTTTAGTTGAAATCCAAGACCTGTTTCATTTAAAAGTGTTGAGAGTGGGTTGAGAGCAAGGCAAAACCATAGCGGGCTTAAGGAATCCCCTTGAAATATTCCCCTTTGAATACGGATCGGTTCAGTAGTTAAAGTTACATTATTTTGTTTTATATTAAGCTCAGTTTTCCAGTTTTTCATGGATGTTTGTAGGAAATTAACAACTGTGGGATTAATTTTGTAAATTTTAAGTATTTGTAAGAGCCAGCTATGGGGGACAGAATCAAAGGCTTTCTTGTAATCTATGTACATACTATGGATATTTCTTTTATTTGTTAAGGCTTGTCTCATTGCAATTGAATCTATTGTTAACTGTTCTTTACAACCTTGGCTATTTTTCCTGCATCCTTTTTGCTGTTCGGCGAGTAGGTTATGTTCAGTAAGGTGAGAATTGATAACATTACTAATACATGCTGTAATAATTTTATAAATGGTTTGTAGACATGTGATAGGGCGGTATTTGGCTGGGTTTTTTGTGTCAGTGTCCTTAGGTAGCATATAGGTTTTACCAAACGTAATATACTCCGGCAGAGAATCTGGTGATAGAATAAATTTATTAATATGTGTATGTAAGTATGGGTGAGTGCTTGTAAGCTTCTTATACCAGTAATTATGAATATGATCTGAACCTGGCGCTTTCCAGTTATGGGTATTTTTTAGGATTTTTATGAATGTGTCTACTGGTATGCAATCAAATGGCATTTCGGGGATGTCAGGTGCGATATTTGATATCCATTCGGCATTTTCATTATGCTGAAGCGGGTTTTCCCATATGTTTGCCCAGTATTCACGTAGAGCGTCAAGAGATGGAGTGTCAGTAGGTACTGGCAGGGTGTCATGTTCTTTCTTATCTGTCAAATGTCTGTAAAAAATTCTTTCGTTGGTCTGAAATTTTGTATTCTGTGTTTTGCGTTGTGTACAAGTTAAATATCTCTTTAATCTGCTTGCTTTTACATTTAATTTTTGCTTGAGTGTGTCTAAAAATTGAGTCAGTTCGTTGTTCGGACCCTCGTATGTAGCATGTATTTGGTATCTCGTTTTTATGTCTTCCACTGCTGAGATAATCCTTTCAGTTCTGTTACCAGATATAAATTGCGTTACCCTACCAATATCTGCACGTAATTTCTGTATTTTCTTTTCTAATCTCCTCTGCCAAGGTGGTTTACTACGCTCTTTTGTTGGACTCGAACCAACTTTTGACCCGTTCAATACGGCTGTTGTATAGGCAGCTACATATATAAGTGTCTGCAGTGTGGAGAAATCTTGTTCGTGACTAAGATGTTGAAGGAGAATATTTTTATCAATATAATCTACTATGAAGGCTAATTTGCGAGATGTTTTCTGTTTAGGGATGTAAGGCCTACCAATCGGTTCAGTATCTTTGAAAAGTTCTAATGTTTCATTGAATGTTTCCTGTATTTTATTTACATCTATTATCTGATTATCATTACATGCATGGACTGGATTACAATTTTCACGTACACTATTATCTGTAGCACCATTATCATCTATAATTCTATTTATATTTATCTCTCTTTCTAAATCATCTCTTTCGTTTATTTGTGTGTTTTCTGATTCCATGCTGCTGGGCCATAGGCTATCCCCTATTTCAGTTTCTTCTTGCTGTATCTGTATTTCGATTTCTCTTCTTATTTCTTCAATTTTCTCTGGTGTTAATAGCCTGTTGTTTATTATAACTCGCCTTTGATCCGAAATTCTTTGCTCTGATAGGTATGACAAGTGTGGGTGATATTTATTATTAATACAAAGTGTAAGCCAGCAAATGTTAGCAATATCTTATCTTCCGCATCGCACGCAAAAAAAATATTGATGTATGTTTTTTACACCTTCATCAATGTTTATTTTTAGCAGTTTGGACTAATTATTTACATTGACTGTCAAAAATATTGATGATGCGCAAAATTAAAATGAAACATGGATAAATATTAGTTACTTGGAAATGAATCATTTATTATTGAATAATAAATCATACGCCACAAATTGTAATGGATTTCCTCATTAATTCACAAAACTGTGGATGACAATAAATAAACAATTAAAATGTTAATAATATTATAAGAGAAAGAGATCTAGAATGTGATACTATATTAGGTAGTAGGTATACAAATTTGATTAGAAGCAATGATAAAATTTATTTTAGTGGATGTCAAATTAATAAAGCAATAGCAATTAAGGCACATTCACCCAAGCACTGCAAGCATTAAAAAAATTCTATCTATTATCATGCAAATCTGGCTGTTGGTATTCCAGAATGTTCCCAATTTTTCTTATAGGACCATTCTTTGATTTGATTCATATCAGAGCAATGCTTAAGTACCGTTATGTTACATCAACCTTTCCTTATTCGTCGGATCGGATGATAATATGCGTCATGCTCTCACTGCCTACTATCTCATTCTTATCTTATATCTACAGACAGATCTATGTTTCCTTTAACATTGTAAACAAGTTCACACCTATAAGAACCTAGAATAGTTGTAGTAGTACCACGTGTGCACCATACACGTAACAAACCAGTTCTTGGGAGTAAATAAAACCAAGCCAATGAGTAAAAGGTATTCGATATAGCTGCATTTATAAACTTGACGCCTTTTAATGCTGTTGTTGACATTATGTTATTCAATGTTGACGACGGTATGGAGACTATGCAGGTAGAATTTCTCATATAGTCTTTTATGAGTTTATTACTTACTATAATTGGGGATAAAGGCGTGATTTATGTATAATTGGAATCAAATATGTTAAAATATACAGCAGATTACTTACTTCCTTTGAAATCAGTGTCGTTGGAGGCCACAACACCAAACGTCTTAACGCTCAGTACACACAAAAATAAACACCACCACATTATGCCACAGAATTTGGGGGCTGCCCGATGACAGCCCACCAAATTGAACATTTTGTCCTTTGAAAACTTTCGATTTTGACAATATCACTGCGAAGGAGCACTGTACGATCCGAACAGCGGTCACTGGAGTTACGTCACGTGCACAACACTAATATTTGTCTCAGCTGTCGATGTCTCAGGCTTGATAGCGAGGAAGGACAATATTTTTGTGATTGGTTTGTGCGAGATCAGGCGTTTTGAGGTTATTTTTACGTGCCCGTGGTGCGAGCGCGACGGAGAATGTCGCGAGCGGCCGTGCGAGGCGGGCAGGTGCGCGGGTGCGACTCGCCGGTAGATGGCGCCGCGGTACGCGTTACGTTTGTTTAGTTTCGGCGACCGAGCCGCGGCGCTGCGCTGCTGATTCTAGCTAGAGATTTTTCCAACGCATCTCCCGAACGTCACAGAAGAGTAAGGGAGCGGTCACATACCAACACAATCAGAACAGATTGAAGCCAATTAAGATTGAGTCACAAGTTCATAAAACTTGTAAAATGCGGTGCCGTAGGCAATTGAAACACTTGCCACTACAAATTAGAATCAAAATATGTACCTAGGTACTGCAAATTGTTGTCGATTCTTTTTCATTATTACATAACGTAGGTACCTTCTTTACATTCAGCGATAAATAATAATAAGTACTTCAGAAAAGATTTAAATTAAAATTAAGTTACATTATGTACGTAAAACATTAAATTAATTAATTATACAATCAAATTAATTCAATTTTTATTCATTTATCGAGAACATTTTGTTGTTATTAACATATTCAAAACTTGCACTTAGACGTATCAGCCATATTTATTTAGGCTATTTGGTGGTGGGAGTGCTTATCAGTTTACTTTTCATTCATAACTTTTCCGTAACAGAAGATAAATTAGTTGAAATACTTATTTTTGCATTCAAAGAACGTACTAAAAAAATCCTTTCCATCGATAACATCGAGCAGATATCCTGGCGCAATATAAACCCACCCTTACCAGAATGGGATTGCGCGCGCATCCTCCTCGGGAGATGTTGCGGGGGGCGTGGCGCCTTCACGCACGTCCACTACGCAACGGAGATAACAAGACACCCGGCCGCCTTAAGTAGACCGCCCGGCGAGAACTAGATAAGTTGACTTAACGGCTTCTGCATTCGGACGGGTTATAGGACAAGTCTCCTAAAAAGCTCCGTAGCTCTGACCTACGAGAAACAGAAAGAAAATCTAAGCTTAGCTACGAGAAAGCTAAGATGTAGGTATAGGTACTAGTGGCGCGACAGGGTTTATTTTGGGTTTATACTTCAAAATGATCTGTGGCCGTCGAATTATAGTATGTATATGTACCTATTTGCTGTTCAGTTTATAGCATTAAAATGAAAACATGTTATTATTATTTTTTTCCTTCTACTAATTTTACAGTGGACGTTGTCCGTATTGCATTTACTCTAAGCAATTAATATACCTTACACCTAAGTAGGTATAGGTACTTACATTATTTTTAATTTTTGTTATTGATTGATGATGATGATTGTTAGATAAACTTTATCTTGCAAAAAACAGCAAAAGGTAATCTTATCGATTTTGTTGAGTACAAAATAAATAGAGTCAAGGTATCCAAATTATCAATTTATTTTCCGTCTAAACTTGGAAATTTTTACATTTTGTTATCATTAGAGAACATGTGGTTTAAAGGAACGCAGTACTTTTTTTACACCCTGTATATTCAAGAGCGCACCAGAAGATCCATGGGAACAGTATCATGTGGCGAAAATGTGTGGGCGCGCTGCACTTTCCTCCTACCATACCAGTCGTTAAACTGCATTTTACGATGTGGCCAGCTCATAAACTATATAATATGTACCCACCTATCTACATCACTCATAAGCTCCAGCCTGCGATGTAGTGAGATGTGTTTTATCGCAGAAACATTGCTTGGTTGGTACTATTGTTGCATTGAATCATGTCATTTGCATCATAAAAATAGTATCCAACCAAAGTGACACACACTTTGATGAGTCAAATGTATTTGACAGTCGTGCAAACGTGCAAAGAAAACAGAATATTAGAAATTTTCCAGATGATAGAATCATTAAAAACATTCTCCGGACGTAAATTAAATAAGTAAAAGAACACAAATTCTCAAGTTCAAGTAAACTTAAACATAGTTTCTTGCTAGAAACAACATCTATTAAAAGTTGCAGAATCTGCAGCGAGCGCAAGAAGGTGATCAGAAGCTGACACGGCGGAAGCTGGTGCAATTACCAACAGGTGATTGCGGAAACCAAATAATCGATTGTGAAACAGAAGGGGTAAGCGTGAGCTGTATTGCTGACAATATTTTTTGTGTTTGGAATATTATAATAAAGTTTCAGTCACGAGTACACAGCCTTCTGACGTGTGTGGGTAGTTTAGCGAAACGACCATTATGACAAAGAGTGACAAAGTTTTTAAGCCTAGGTAGCTAGGCATCGCACGAGGTTTTTTTGTGAAGCTAGATATCAGAATCAGCCGATGCAACGGTTTCGCGCAAGACCAGCGCTATGGCGGTGACCTATACACCTTCGTAGCATATGCTGAGTGTGACCTTTTTGTCACCTAAATTGTAATTTAATTAAGAAATTTTCTTAGGTAATAAGTTTTACTTTAAGAAAATGTTTGTACTTATTTGATGACAAATAAACATTTTCTATTTCTATTTCAACCAACAACTTTTTAAGAAATACGTAAAATGTTGCTTTAAAAGACGCCACGTCAGTTGAAGGTTAACAAGAACAATTACATCTTTCTGGTATTCCAGAGAACGGAAGCAAGCAGACAGCAATTACAGGTGATTGTGGAGACCAGGTAATGGATTGCAGCACAAAGGCTCCTGGCCACACTGCTGCGACAGCTTCCGATGTTCTACCGACCTTTTAATTGTTCCGGTTGAACTAGCTTTAGAAAAAAAATGTCTTACTAATTACTGGGGAAATAAATTCTATGAGTCAATTATTTAAAATCAAAATATCAAATATAATGTGATCAATTATAAAAAATCCATTCAAGGAAATAGTACAGAGTTTTTCGCCTCCTTATCGGTGATTACCAAGAATTAATCAGTCCATTTATTACAATGCCCTGGCTCAATGAATTTGTAATTTTATTTAGATCGGATTCATAATATAAAGGCTGACTAATTTTACAACTTGCCAATAATATCTGTACATACAAGTTTTTTTATTACGAAAAATAAATTTAACTGCAGCACAAACTACCTAGTTTAAATTGGTCTGCCAACAAAACAATAGAGATCTGTTTGAACTCCCTAGATACCGACTATTAGTCTAGGTCGGTTGGTAAAGGCATTATTATTTCACGTGAGATAACTTAATAGCTTTCTGCTCAAAGGGTACGGGAAGGAAAACACTTATTTCATCCACCTGACCTACAACCGACATTTACAGAAAACCTTTTAAAGGTGATTACCAAGAATTAATCAGTCCATTTATTACAATGCCCTGGCTCAATGAATTTGTAATTTTATTTAGATCGGATTCATAATATAAAGGCTGACTAATTTTACAACTTGCCAATAATATCTGTACATACAAGTTTTTTTATTACGAAAAATAAATTTAACTGCAGCACAAACTACCTAGTTTAAATTGGTCTGCCAACAAAACAATAGAGATCTGTTTGAACTCCCTAGATACCGACTATTAGTCTAGGTCGGTTGGTAAAGGCATTATTATTTCACGTGAGATAACTTAATAGCTTTCTGCTCAAAGGGTACGGGAAGGAAAACACTTATTTCATCCACCTGACCTACAACCGACATTTACAGAAAACCTTTTAAATAGAGCTAACAATTTTTGTTACATTTATTTTCTTTCTTTCATCTACGTAATATTTCTAAAAATAATAACTACTAGGCCAATGTTTCATAAAATTAATTTTATGTTAGCTTGCAAAGATTTTCTATATTTTAATGTAGAAATGACTTACCTATTTTTGAACAAGTATCGTTTTATGTGTAATAATAAAATATGAAATAAGATTGGGCTTTAACTTAAATTAATTACTTAATTTATAAGCTGTACAATGAAAATATATTTTATCCAATGCTAGATTTCGTAGGTGTGATACAAAGATGCAGAAGTGCACAAAATTTTTTTATGGTTTTGGAAACAACGGTCCTGAGAAAACGTGGTCTTTATATAAATGGCTGATATCTTTGGCAAGGAAGGCTATTTTTTTATCATCATCATTTTACTCGTAAAAATGTCTTGTAATCATATTGCAAAGTAAAACAAAAAATAAATTCGCAACTTAATATTCGCCTAAGTCTCAGGCCTCAGGCTGATTAAAAGAATAACGCGCGCTTCCGAGGCCTCACCGCGAGTGCCAGAGCCTGATTTCCCCGGAGCAAGAACTCGCGGCAGGCAACCTGTCGGTTTTGTTATGAACTTTGGCCTATACGCGAGTAACTGAACTGCAATAAAGAACTACTTGAACAGCTTTCAATTAGTTATAGAAAATATAGTTCAAAGCTCAATGAAAAATAAATAAAAATTTAGTAATAATAATCAATATTCGCCTAAGGCTGAGCTGATTTAAAGAATCACGCGCGCTCCCCAGGCCTCCGCCGCGAGTGCCAGAGCCTGATTTCCCCGGAGCAAGACCTCACGGCAACCTGTCGGTTTTGTTATGAACTTCGGCCTATACGAGAGTAACTGAGCTGCTATGAGGAAGAATTTTCTTTATTGTGTATCTGGAGTATATATTACTATTATGATTCCTTCGCTATAACTGTGGTATAAGTAGTATGGTAAATGTCAAAGATATTTGATTCGATGAGACTGTAAAACGTTGTTTTGTGTAATTTAGATCTCAAAGAATTTCAATGCATTTACTGCAATAATAGGAAAGCTACCAACAGATGAATATACCTACTTTGTAATTTTTTTTATGTACTTTATACTTCTGGACTTAATCATTTTCGAAACGCATTTACTTGTATTAATATTAAAAGTTTGAGTTAGTTATGAAATAAATTTGTGGAAAAATTATTACCTCAACAGTCAAACGTTAATATTCTGGGAATAAATTAACATACAACCTATTTTTGAACGTGACCGCTTAAAAAAATTAAGTCTTTGGATGGTAAAAATCTGCACAAAAAACATGAAAACTGCACGAATTTGTCCTCCTCTCACGTCTTAGAAAAGGACAGGTTTTTTCATCTTGTATCAGCACTATAATTAATACGATTACCTACTTAACTTAATATTAAACAAATCCCTTAACAGCGTTTGAGTCAAAGAATAAGTAGGTTAAACCCTTTTAGTATTAGACCTTGGCCCTTAACTAAGTTCCTACTTAAAGGGAGTTGTTCCGGATTTCGTTCTGAGAGATTAAAGAAGACAAACTCCCAAGGAATTAGGGGATCTGTATTTACTTAAGATTTAAAATGGCACTGTCCGTACTCAGTCGATTAAATTTTGCTCGAATATTTACACACATTTCGACCGGCGCGGAATTGGGATGCGAAATAACCCTGCAAAATTGGAGGGCATGGATAATATTTATCTGTGAATAAACAAACAAATCGAAATGTCGTTTGATTTCGTAATATGAAAGTAGAAATTTCTGCGTTTACCGTTTCCATAGAGTAATAAATGAGGAAAAGTAATGTAATTAGCAACTCGAGTATTTTTCTTCGCCTGCGTTTTATTTTGCCAATGCTTGTAAGAATCCTTGCTAAGTATAAACAAAATGTAAGTTGATTTTTATAAATAAGTATGACTTTGACATCACATCACATTAAAAGGAAAACGAAAGATGTGTAGGTACTGCGAACTGAAAGCGTAGTAGTATTGACGCACATTACTACCGGCACGGCACGTTTTCAGGACGGAATGTTACCATGTCACAAACATCGAGATTCGTATTTTGCCGATATCTTATTTATCGGAAGCTCGCAGGCTCGCAGGAACGACGGAGCGGGAATTATTGACCCAAACACGTTTTCCAGTTGATTTAATAGCAAAGGCAAATACGTGAGATCGCGTCAAACATGGGACTGCTTGAGAAATACACTCCGTTTCCTCTTGAACGCGTTTGCTCCTGAGAAAATGGGAATATCATTTTTTTATGCGTAGGCATTAGGCGGTTGTAATGTAGCAATAATGTCTATAAATAGAAGAATATTTGTTATTTATTACATTCATAATATAATTTACTTCGTGAGGGATAAAATACATTGAATGTTGGTTGGCACATTGATTGATTTACATAAGTTCAATACTTTACATATAAAATTAAAATGCACCTTATAGATTGAGTACATATCTCTGTATCTTGAATTTCACCATTTTTTCCCAAACTATGCAAGACACACCTACAAGCGCATTTAAATATTCCATAAGGTACTTTGATGTCAGAGTTATTTAATTTAAACACCGTCAATAAGCATCTTCCTTTGAATCAATTTACTTTCCATAAAGTCTACTTAAGTGTATTCTTCTTCAAACACAAAAGTTTTGAACTTTTATGCGGTAGCATATTTTTTATTCCATGCTTTCTCTGCTCCCATCACAAAAAAATAAAGACACAATATTCAAAGTTTTCTCGTTTGTGCCACCATAACCGTTATAAAAGTTGGTTAACTACTCTGTGGAAGTATTTTTAAAAGATGCAGAGGAGTCTAACGTCTAGCACAAACACGATACACTGAAAAGTGTATAATAAATAGCAGTATGAAGCAGTATGTGATACTGTGTAGTGAACTGTAGTGGCACCATCTGCTACATTTTCATAATTTTTTTTCTTACCGATTAAATTAAATTGACTAGCTCTACTACACGCTTTTATTTGATTCTCTGAACTCTGAAAACTTTTCGTTAACTAATATAATTTATATACCTACTGAGAGTACAGAAAAGCAAGGCAACAATTTCAGTTAATTATATAGTTAAATCGTACTTCTACCGAATCAATAGCATTGTTTGACCAGTTTGGGTTTTAAGATTATCTACTAACTGCATCTAATATGACTTTTATTTTATTACATTACAATACAATGTAACATTTAAAACTGCTCACAAGTAAAGAATATAAGTACAAATAATAGAGTAAAGTAACAAGTATAACTACTTTCCAACTAGTCAAATCAGCAACTTTTTATGAAATGTCAAAAACGCTTTTTTGTATGAAAATAGTAAATTATGACGTCACATTTTAGTAAATATTGACTAATCAAATCAATAACTTATATACTTTTAATTCGATTATTAAAATCTAAATGTGCATTTTTTTTTAAAGATGAATGAAATCCACAATATTTTTAGCCATTAGTTTTAAGTATAAACGTTTTGAATTTTTTAAGCTACTCAATCAAGTACCCAAGTGCCTCTACCTAGGTACACTAGGTATCAATTGAAGAAACTAAAATAAATAATACTCCCTCGCTGTTACATTACCTACATTGATTCTTGGAGAAATAGATGTGAAGTTTTGTTTTATTTTTCTTCAATGCTTTTTTGTTTTATTTCGCGTTCTTGTTTTCCTACGTTATACCGGGTGTAAGGGACAGCATCCCGCAAATTGATGGGGGTTGCTCAGTCAACGATACTGAACAACTATAACCAGGATTTTTTTTCAGGAAATGAAAAAAAAAATTTGCTTTTCCATACAAATTGTCTGAACGAGCTGGTCATTTTGTATGAAAAAGCATTTTTTTTTTTCATTTCCTGAAAAAAAAACCTGGTGGTAGTTGTTCAGTTTCGTTGACTGAGCAACCCCTATAAGTTTGCGGGACGCTGTCCCTTACACCCCGTATATTCCAAGAAATTCGATTCCAGATATTATTATTATTGGAATAAGTATTTTTGTAATTTTTTTCATAAGTAGTGTAAATTACCTATTTATGAGTAATATACAAATCAAGGTCGACCATTAGTCACTCAGTACAAGTGAAATAAAAGTGTCTGGACGTGAATATAACAAAGAAAATATACCAACCTTAATTTCTCGCCTTCTATAGATGTGGTAGAGTAAGGTGGAGCGGAGCAAGAAATGAGTTAGGTAGTTTTTATTTCAGTTCAGGAAACGACTTGATTGACAGAGCTTTTAGGGGAAAAAAATATCTAAACCTCCCACCCACCCACTTAATTGTGTTTTAATGGATCTGTGCTTCAAATACTAATACAAGTACCTACCTACTATTAAATAATCTAGCGATTGTATTTACCGGTATTCAAATTGTTTACAAATATGAAGGACAAGGTGTGTTAGGTTTATTAATGCTCAAAATAACACCACCAAATTCAACTTAACATTGTGTCGATTGTAAAAACTTAAATCTATAAAAGATCTTTAGTATCTAAATCGCGGGCTGTAAAAGACTTGAGCGTTTTCTCTTGTTTCATCTTTTATTATCGTTGCTGGAAAGAAAATTTTCCCCGAGTAAGAAACATTTTGTATAAAGACATTCGTAGCACATATAAAGTGTTTCCCTTTCTGCTTCCTTATTGTTGGACGGTAAAAGTGTTTGCAATAATTTAAAATGAGTATATCAATACAGAACAGAACAGAATTAGGTAATAAAATAATAGGTACAAATAAGTACCTAGTACCCACCTAAGTTACGTATAGTTAAATCGCTGACTGACGCATCTAGCAGCAGCGCTGAGTATTGCGTTCGATTTGTTTTGTCTACAAAGTTTAGGTAGGTGTACCTATATACCTACCTACATCATATTTTTAATCATGTACCGAGCTGACAGACACAGAGTCGGTGGTTGAGTAACCTCACTCAAAATGCAAGCCCGTTGCTGAATTAATGCTATCGGTTCGTGGAGAGCATTTCTTAACTAAAATTTTTGTTCTCCCAATGACAGATGACCATTTATTAGAGATTTTGTGCGCTTACGAATCGATACCATTGACTGACTTATTTACATTTCATCGGAAAGAATAAGCACACATACTACGAGTAGAATAACAAGAGCTAATAATTCGAATCAATAGTCTCCATGAATAATAATTACTCCGCTGCATATGAAACTGTAAAACTGTATTACAGTCCTCTACGCCTACGTCTCTTTCACTTCAAATTAATTTTCCGGCGCTTTGCAAGTCTGAACCGAGTGCTTTCCAAGTTATTACGTGCATTACATTTCATTTAGAACTTATATGCTCGCGACTCAACTAAGATTCAGCATTGTAATAGGTACTGATTCAAATGTAATCGGCGTCGATGCCAGAGTAAAAGTGTACAGGTATAAAAGTTTTTTTTATTGACATGTGTATTATAGCTGTGTAAATAATCAGCAGCGTAAAATGTTAATTTTTAAGGTATATGAAGTAGCAGGAGAAACATTTCTAATAGGAACTTGCCGTTCCACTATCATTGGAAAAGGACAACACCTACGTAATTTTTTATTTCAAAAGGGGTCGCTTTGAGGAAATACGCCTCACATTATTTCTGCACGTTATTTTTATGAAGTAAGCACGAAAGTTGACAAGCCAAGGGTGGAATACAAAATGAGTCCAATCACATAACTTGGGGGTAAAAAGGTTACCCTACAGAAGTTTGACAGATCCACCGATTTCTATATAGGTCAAATGCAAATCAATTGATTCTGATATCTGTGCAAGACTCAATTTATAAGGGTTGAACCAATCCTATGACCCAGTATTTTATTGTACACTAAAAATAGTCTCAACTTAATAATAATTAAATTAAAAACTAGGCAGAAACTGCCTCGCGCTTCCAAAGTTACTTAGTGATTCTTCCATTTCAGTATTTCCTTGTGGTTATCTAACTAGTTAAATATTTCACTCGCCAGCGCATCGAAGAAGTTCTACTATAAACTTGCTGGAACTGTTCCTTGGAACGGACGAAAATAGTTATGTATTCTTCCTGCTTTTCTTTATCAGTAGATAGTAGGACAAGTACATGAAGTAGAGCACGTTTATAGCAGGAAACTTTTTTAAGCCAGATAATTTAGACAATGGAAACTCCAAATGCAAAGACGGATAATAACTGCATTCAAAGACACTTGAAGCAACTCGTTAAAATTTAGTGCTCTTCTCTCTGCAATCCGTGCTGAAAGCAAACGAATCAAATCAAATCAATTTTCAAGAAAAGGACTCCAAGTCAAGTAGAAATTCTCAAAAGTTATATCGCAGTCAGGGGTTTTCTTCAGAGTTTATTATTTATGGACCGTAGTGATGGAAATTCCTGATAAAATCAATTTGTGACAGATCCATCGATCATAACTTGTCTTTCTCTGTAACAAAACCTTGGAAAGTCAAACTTTGTTGAAAGGTCACGACGACGGTCTTACAAATTATAATTTTGATGCCCTCGACAGGACTATGCAATCTACTACAAAAGTTACGAGATACGTTGGTTAGCACTTTCGTAGTTAAAAGTACCTACAGGTTATTATTGAATGTTTTATATTTTGCTCGCTAAAATTTTATCTCCTACTTGTAGTGCCATTTTAAATCAATCAAAATAATGTTATCCTATTTTCTTGAGAATCATTGACATTACTCGTAATTAAAACAAAAACCGTTATCATCATTCGCATCGAGCTCTCCTTCTTTCAAACGCATAGTTTAACGTTCATGCCGTTCATGTAGCCTTATGCCTATCGGTGTGGGTCCGATCTCGTTATGGAATTTCGATAAGTTGATGGGCGGCATCAGGTAGGTAAGGTACATCAAAGGTATACGCTATTCTCCTGCCCTTTACTGCATTACTATGCGCATCACGTGCTCGTGGGCCAAGTATCGGGAATAGCCACCTAACCTCTCCACTCCCAAAGTTTTGATTTACGACCTTATTTTTATCCCGAAATCGATGCGACTGAGTAAAGAGATTTTTTGTGAATATTCTTATGTTTGAGAATGGTGAACTACAAATATTTACGATCAGTCCACATCTTTCACCGGCATCCTATAAAAAAATAGCTTGCTATGTTTCATCTGTGTAAAATGCTAAGTGCCTGGATGAGCTTGCTTCGTTTTTGACTTTATCTCGGTTACGTTGTCTGGCCTATTCTAGGTTCAAGAGCAAACACATTTCAAATAAATAGAAATTAATTACCTACTTTAGGTACAAATTTTATAAGCTCATGTTCAACTTAACTAGAAGCTCCACAATTTTACCGCTCATGCAGGCGTTGTTCTGGTTTTATTATCGTTTTACTGCCATCGTGAATTGCCGATCTGCGGTTTGTCAGTTCTTATTCTGAAGTACACACGACGTACTATTAAACTGGACTGCTGAGTAATTTTATTTCCCACTCTTCTGTTGTACGCTGCAAAGTCCTAAAGCGAAAACGACGTCACAGTAAGTCCACGTCTGAAAAACTACAAAGAAAAAGGGATTGGACTTGCATTACTTGAACGAGTACTATCCAAATGAGTTTCCACCCCGCCAGAAAGGGAATGTGAAAAAAAGTTGGACGGTCCGAGTGCTCCCAAAGCCTCTTTGTCTCACCATTTGGGTTCGACACATTTGTTTTATTTCGCCTTTATTCTGGACAGGCGTGCTGGATCTAAAAATAAATGGTTGGGACAATTTTGTCTCTTCATTTGGGAATACTTTTCCGGGGAAATGAATAAAATTGATTCGATAAATAACTGTATTGTAAAATGTAAAATGCATGCATAGTCCGAAACTCTGAACACTACAGATATAGTTTATCGGTTGAATTTCGTTTGAGTAAACTTTGTTTGCTGCAAACATTGTTTAGAATTCCAGATATTTCACTCGCTGATTAACCTCAGTAATTGTTAGTAAACTTCACGGAGTACCTAGTTTGCCTTCTAGACTCACAAACACAAACCGCACAACAATATTTGTGGATTCAACTAAAAAAAAAATATAAGTTGAATATTTATTATTGGTTTTGACCATAGGTAGATTATGATAGAAGACTTTTGTGGTTGGGTTCTAGATCCGGGGGCTGTGAATTCCACTTGAGTACAATTTTTATGTTATATAGAGTTTTTAGTTCAGTTAGAGCAATGCTCGTTGAATCGCAACGCAATTCATCAGCATCAGAGTTTTAAGCAATGGTATGTACGCTGGTGTATTAAATTATGAAGGAGTAATAAAATAACACTGACATGCAAGCTTACTGATTAGAAACAAAAACCCCGGCGCCATTGAACCCACGATTTCGGCGATCCGGTTTTTTTTTCAGTTCTGTCGTGCTCTTTCCTCTCAGTGTTTTATCTTCTCCCGCGGCAGGACGGAGGCGATAAGGGAGGATTTACTGTCGTGTTGATTCATTATTAGGCCAGAGGCTAAAGTCATTAACTTCGTCCTCGGGGACACTTATTTGATCTTTTATGTATTTAGCAGCTTTATTATTCCGCTCAAATACGCACTAAGTAAGTACTGGCGCGGTATTTTCTCCTCTGATTATATTTCGACTGATCAAACAAAATATTAAGGATTTATAAGATTTTTTCGCTCGTCTGTTAGTTCGACTTGTAGGCCTTCAAGGACTGTTTTTTTATGTAATGTAAGATTGATTTCTAATGTAGCGATGAATCTTTTATTTCGATGATTAAACGTTGGTTACCACAAGGTGTAAAAAAATACTGCTTTCCTTTAAACCACATGTTCTACTAATGATAACAAACAATATTTGCAAAGCACTAAAATTTTACCTAGTCCAATGTTGTCATTGCAGATGAGGAGAGCATCTTTGTATGGAAAAATTTTTTTTAGCTAAAATTTCTGTGCTTTATGAAACTTGGTTGAAAGGAATGCAGTACTTTTTATTCTCTAAGCAGAAATTTAATTTACACCCTGTATACATACACTATACTATAGTTTAGCTGGTCTAGCAGTAGGCATGCGTCAGAGTGGCTGTGCCTATTCATCAATTATGAATTTTCAATTTCTTCCCATTCTCAATGCTTCGTATCCATCCATAACAGAGTAAAAATTGTAAGTAACACTTCGTGAAGTCACCAACTTGTTTCCGAGTTACAAAGTAAGTTCTGACGCTCAAAGATTAATGATTTAAGTGCACGAAACTAATCTCAACTTGGCTACATCCAAGTCGATTGCAAGTTTTAAGAGCATGCAAACAAGTTCCACTTCAACTTTAATTCATTTACTTTGACTTACCTAATACAAACTTGACCTATTTAAAACATTGTAAGCTGTATGCTGCTTCAATATTTTCAAACCGTTTATATAGGTAGCAGTACCTACTTTTGTTATTTTAACAGAAACTAAATTACCTTCTTATACCTGCCACAACAATCACTGCTGGACTGCACTGGACATGCACTCTACCAGTAAAAAGAGGCCTTACTTACTACTTACTCATCTCGCTTAACACTACAGGTTGCGAGCACAGTTGCGTTTTTAGATATAGTGCTGTTTAGGTACATAATCAGCAGTGATTATAATATTATTCCATTATATTAGTTTTGTTTAGTAAGTCCACTTACATGATGGACAGGGAACAATAAAAATTGGTTGCAGGTAGGAAGGTACCAGCTTTGCTTTTCTCCGTAGGGGATCTTCGTTGATCATTTACTAAACGGTTTTTCTATTATCCGTAGTTGCTGCCCACAGGGTCACTGAAATAGTTAGTTTCTACTCAATTACTTCGCGCCATACGCCATAATGGAAATTCACGTCGAGGTCTTTAAGCTTCGCAGCCAATATCGTTATAACTTGTTTTCTTACTTCCAAGCTATTGAAGTTTTATAAGGCACTCTGAAAGAATATTGCGTGGTTAGTGGCTTTCTCTAGCGATTCGTTTTGACGCTGAGCATCAGTGTATTTTTTTGAGAAAGGAGCTATCATGAGCTTTGAATTTAATTTGTTTGCCAGGTCACTTCTGTGTCTCTAGATTTTAGTTTGTGTTTTGTTTTTTCTGAATAATTTAAACTTTGAGGAGTAGAAATAATCGCTTTGAGCAGGAAATTATTTTAATAAGCTTTTGACTTCACTTTGACAACATCACTGTTGTAGAGTTAGGCCCGTATTTATAATCGGCTCTCAAGAATGACAGCGAGTTTCAGTTTGAATCAGAAATGTCATTTCAGTACAAAACGGCCTGTCAAATCCACACTTAATATCGCTCTCAAACTTGAGATCGCTTTATAAATACGAGCCTAATTTCTGAAACACTACCAAACATTGTAATAAAATAAATGTAATGTTTTGTTCTGAATATAAATCAAATTCCTCCTACCGCACAAAATTTACAACCTAACTGAAAAAGCTCTAGTTCCAGGCCAAACTACATGCATGTGGTATTTGAGAGCTTACATCCAAACTAACACGGGTAATAAACGCGCTCTCTGTGATGAAAAGTCGCGCGTCCGCTGCAAAGGCACAGAATAAACAAATACTGGGAAAAACATTATACATACACATGAGAAACTCCCACAGAAACTCCCTTTCAAATATATGGATTTAGAGTCATAGACACGTATAGTCAAAGTATTTATTAATAAAGAATTCAATGAAACCGTTCTCATTTCTTTTTGTTAAAATAAAAATGTACAAGCTAGCACTGCGCCTACGCCTAGCATTGACCTAAAGCCTGATAAAAGGCATCAAACCGCGAACGGTCAGAAAGTGCCGCATTGATGGTTTTGGAAAATTAATTAACCAGACCTCAAGCTGGAGACTAGCTGCTAATTTACTAACTTTAAAAAGGAAGTTTCGCATCTGTGAATGAACAATCTATTATCAGCAGCTCAGGTCCGGAGTGGAAGCACCGCTGCGCACGCGCGACAGGAAGGAAGCCGCTGTCCGCCGGCTGCCAGATTTACGATGTGACTGCTATCTAGGGTAACCGGACCAGGGTTTACTTGTGTATTTTATGAGGGGTCTCTCGCGCTTTTAAAAATATTCGGACACACATTTATCGCTTCCACTGGGAAAGAATAATTATACGTATAAAACTTACGCTCCTGCTTAGCTCATTTACTTACGCGGTCACTTGCAAGATTATCAGAGTTTGCATCGTTTGCATCACTTGTCATTGAAAATAATTTAGAGGCTTATCTACTTTAATAGGTTCAATCTGTTTTATTAAGCGTTTAGCTAGCATAAATACAAGTTAAAAAAAAAAAGATATAAAAACAAGAAAGACAAATAATCGAATCTGCATAAAAATGTTTTCATGTCGTGGACACATCGTGAACACCATTCTATTATGACAAGACAATACCGTGAACTCAATTTATAATGTTAAAATAAAATTTTCCTTACATGTACGCAAATATTGATGTTATCTTTGAGTAAATAAATAACATTTTCCTACTCTATTCCCACGCCGCGTAATGAGATCACAACAACTTGTACCCAACAAATAGCCAATATACTCCCCGATCCGGAAACTGGTGAAATAGTAATTAATGGGGTGACCTTTTATTAGGTCTTCTTATTATTGTAACGAGGACGGAAGCAGGACCATCCATCAAGTGTAAAAAATACCCGAATGGGAAAAAATATTTATTGCCTTTAGTCGATTTGAATGTTTTGGTTTTTAACAATGATAGAAAATGCTTTTTGGTGTTTATTTACTTAGTGTTCGTTTACTTTACGCGGATAAAAAAATACCTTAATAATTATTAAGTATAACTAATATTATGTATGTACGTACAAGCAACAACCTAAAATTAGTAACCTCAAGTACAAAAGTTTTAATAAGAACATTATAAAATGTCATAAAACAAAATGATGAAATTTGGTAAGTATCAAAAACAAATGGCAAAGTATTGACAATTTAAATTGTATTAAAATGTAAATGTTCCACTTCATGAAACGCTGCTGCCGCTCATTTCTCTTCCTCTTCAAGCCTGATTGAACCCGTCGAAGCGAATTAGCTACAATTACAAATGGCTCCAAACGGGTGTTTGTATGCGGTGGCACGACACGAGCGATCAGAACATAATCATGCTACAAATGTGCCTTAATTACGGAAAGATCTGGAAAGCATTTCATGATACTCTTTCATATTAATAAAAAACAATCATAATGAGTAAACTACTGAAAATATAGGATAACATTCCTAAAATAACATTAACACAAAAAAATAGGTGGTTTTTTGCATGGAACTATAATCCGTCTGTTTGTATGAGAATAAAATAAAATTGACTGCGTTGTGAAGATATGCATTTGGACAATTGTGAAAACCACTCGCCGGCCAAGTATTGTTTGCTGCGAATGGGGAGACAAACTAAAAAGTTTACAATGGTTGTTTTTGTATTTGTGTAACACTAATAAAATTAATATTTTACTTTCAAGCAACGGTAGCTTGGAGCTAAGCTATACTTTAAAAGTATTTCCTCTACAGTTGTTATTAGAAAGAACTCGGCAGCAAACCTGCCCACCAAAACGCGATTTCGCGAAACATACATACATAAAATCACACCTTTATCCCTAATGGGGTAGGCAGAGCCAAAACGAACGACGCCGGCCAAGTATTGTTTGCTGCGAATGGCGAGACAAACTAAAAAGTTTACAATGGTTGTTTTTGTATTTGTGTAACACTAATAAAATTAATATTTTACTTTCAAGCAACGGTAGCTTGGAGCTAAGCTATACTTTAAAAGTATTTCCTCTACAGTTGTTATAAGAAAGAACTCGGCAGCAAACCTGCCCACCAAAACGCGATTTCGCGAAGCATACATACATAAAATCACACCTTTATCACTAATGGGGTAGGCAGAGCCAAAACGACCTAAATAAAGGTCGTTCCTCCAAGTCTGACAAGTTTTGAGGGTTATTATAGATGGATGATTATGTATATTGCTTTAGTGACAGGTTGTCAGCCCATCGCCTAAATTGCAATACACTGAAACCCTGAAATCCCTTAGCTGGTTGGTACACAGGCGTATACAGCATTTTCATCTAGCCCTTACCATCATGCGCTACCGTGGCCGCACCAGGTAGCAACACATGGTTTTTACAGCATGCCCGGGAGGAAATGCAGCTGGTACATTCTATGTTTTTCTATCACTCCCAGTCCAGGGAAGTTGATTACAAAATAAATCCTACTGACAATTCGTTACCACTTTACAGATTCGGCAGACAAACAAAATGTCTTTACTGTCCCGGTGGTGTGGTGGTAAGTGCTGCCCCATCTTGATTTAATTATTCAATCAAATAGCTCCTCAATGCTGCCGATTCGGCTACAGAACCAACTTAACTTATTTAAGATTAGTCCTGTCACTTTCCATCTCGAGCGAACAGAAAAGGATGGCAGTACAGACGGACTTATTATAAACCTGTACTTAGTGAATGTACGAAATTAGTGAATGTATGAATGCACGAAACGAAACGCATTTCAGTTGGGACCCTTTCACATCACAACTTAATTTGACTTAATTTTAGCGTTATACGTCAGTTTGACACAATTATAATCAGCTGTTGTGTTGCTGTCTCTATTTTATTCAAATTTTAGAAAGTGACAGGACTAAGTTTATATTAGTTAAGGTGAAGCTGTTTACGAATCGAGGTCATGTGGCTCCTGCGGTGAATCCTTTCTGCACTCCCCCAGCTAAATGAATTAGGAGCTGCCTTTGACATCGACCCCTTTCAATTTTGTGGTTACTAAGACATCCTAAGGCTCGTATTTATAAATCGATCTCAAGATTGAGAGCAATATTAAGTATGGATTTGACAGGTCGTTTTGTACTAAAATGACATTTCAGATACGAACTTAAACTCGCTGTCACTCTTGAGTGCTGATTATCAATACGGGCCTTAAAGTAGTTAGTTAGGGTACCAAATATTTTTTAAGATAAAGTTGGCCTGCAAAAAATTGCGCCAAGTGTACGGTAACGGGGTTTAATTGCTTAACACTATATCGACGAGTTTTCGTAAATCATTCATGGCTCAATCAGGCACTTTCTACTCGGCGTTCAATTTATTTATATTACCTGTTCTGGAAATAGACTCTACAGGACCAAACAAAATAAGTTTAGTTCGGTTTGCAACAGAATCGGCAACAATGTCGATCATTTAATTCTTAATACACCTGCAACAATGTCAATCAATCTTATTTATCATATCGTATCGTAAACATATCGTTTAAAATTACAAGTTAAGTAACTACAACTCGATAAGTATGTAAGTACATTGCGCGGGCCATTAATCTCCTATTAACCCAAAAGTTTACTAACAACGCAATGTACATCAAATTGCACGAATCGGGGGCCCTTGCTGGGTCAATTGTAGCAAATTAGCTACAATTACAGATGGCTCCGCACGGCAGTTTGTATGTATTAGGGGAGTATAAATTGACTGGAGGCACAGGAGCTCAACTACGGACGTGACCGGTACACAGCTCGCCTATTTTGAGAACCACAAGACATACCGGGCGAAAGGGACAGTGTACCACAAACTGATAGGGGTTGCTCAGTCAAGGAAACTAAACAACTTCCACCAGATAATTCTTACAGGAGATGATTTTTTTTTTACTTTCCTATGCAAAATGACCTTCACCTCGATCAGGCAATTTGTTTGGAAGAGCAATTTTGTTATTTTTCATATAAGTACTGAAAGAATTTCCCGGTGATAGTTATCCAGTTTCCTTGAGTGAGCAACTCCTATCCTATCAGTATTCGGTGCTGTCCCTTACACCATATACAAAGTATAGAACTAATGTTTATTAGTTCCTAAAGTATTCAATCGGGGAATTTATTTCTTGAAAACAAAAACCGAAAAAACTTTGTATCAACTCAAGTCCCAAGAGTCGGGGTGATGATTGACATACAACTCTTGCCCCTCGAAGCTCAAGAATTCGTTCAACTAAAAATAAGTTACAGTAAGCTAAACAAATTAGGAAAAACCTGGATACTACCATGGAGTAATATCCTATAATATAAAACTAATATAAACATACATAAAACAAGCTTCTTGCGGAGAAGGCATCACCTATATTATATTAATAGCCGTTTTTGCCATGCCTCTCAGTAATTAAATAACCAAATCAGGCATCTACTTTTTTATAGCAACACAATATCAGATATACTTATTTCAAAGTATCTAAGTAAAAGATTTTACGAATGGATTTTATTAGAAGCAGTCGTTTTGAGAGTGGGGGGAACAGCGGCATCAGTTTTTCAGGATTATCGAAGAAAAACGACCGTATTATCGGATCTAAGCCGAGTAATCGTCGGCCCACAAATGTTTTTCATCTGCAAATTCGTTAAGTTCTTTGTTTTGTTTCAATTTTTTTTGTTCTTAATTTGAAAGATATGGGATTTTCCTAATTTTTATTTATATTACTGCACTCCGGTAGGCTGGTGTGGTTTTAGTTTCTCCATCTATATAGAGAAAATCGGTACTTTACCTTTATAGCCCGGGATATGTGTACCATGAACTGACCTTTTAATGCATGTAAAATATACCAAACTGAGACTTTTTTAACATTGAGACAATACTATAAAGGTCTGTGGACGGTACTAATACTATAATCGTGGTGTAAGGACCTCAAAGAAAGACTCAAAGAGGTTATAGGACCACGACACGAAAGATGTTAGAAATATAACAACAATAGGTAGAAGCACAGTCTACGTTTTCATTACGCTATTTATTTTAGTACTAATCTCATTTTAACAAAAGATTTACCCATGAGATTTAAAAAACATAATTATGTCATCGACTGTCACTCTAGGGGTGTAGACCTACGGTGTAGACGTGTAGACCTCAGATATTGACAGATGTATATAATCTGTTAAAAGAATATAATTGCATAAATTGCTACACAAAAATTGAATTGAATTCTCGACGATTATCTCAAACTGTTTTTTGTGTTTATATTATTATATTATAAATGAAAGAAATGAGGTATTGACTTATTGAATCATGTCTGCAAAATCAGACAAGTAAGTATTTTTTCAAACAAGGCATCAAATTCGTTCGTAATATTTTGTTTGGAAATTTACATATTCGAGTACATTACAAACTTCATTGCCGTCGCAACAGCTAGAGTCGCTGGTGCTACATTGGCAGTTGTACCGCAGCGCAGAGTCGGTAATGCTGCCCACAGATTACCTAGTATAATGTCCTACGGGTAATGCCGTGTACACTGATAGTGTAAACACGGGTTGACTAAACCATCGTGAAAATGGCTGAGTCCGTGTTTAGAGCATGTAGACCACTTACGTGCATCGGATGGTGTTGTTCTGCCGCCATAGTGTAGGTTCGTCTGGTAGCTACAGACTTTTAACCACGTGGTTATGATCCAGTGACTGAAACATCTTAGAATAGGCTGAAAAATTGCATTAGGATACTGTGTACACTAACTATACGTACTGTAAAAAACTGACTGAATTAGAGATACACCATTTAGGAAATCCAGCCTTCCGAAGGTACTTTCAGAAAAGTTAATTTTACATTTTTTTACGTAACCACGTGCTAAATGTATAGTGTGGCATATTTTTAGAATTGAGTTTTTTCATCTGATACCCCACTCAACACACACCTGAAAAAAAGTTATTTCATACAAAAAATTATGACGTTATACATAAATTTTGTTAGGATAGCTGATAAGCGTGTAGACCACTTATTTAAATTGAACAGAGCCAGTTTGTCTTCATGGCGTTGGTGAATTTGGCAGGCACAGCCACGTATAGCTGATCATGCATGTGATATGATTAAGTAAACTCAACTGACTCTTGGATGGCTGAAATGTATGATGTAGTATATTTTTGTAATCAGCTCGTGGAGCTCTTTCATTTAATATCCCACTTGACATGCCTCGGAAGAAAGTTATATTCCAACTATGACGGTATTTTTTTATATGAGACAGTATAATTTTCTTCCAAGACATGTAAATTGGGGTATCAAATGAAAGAGCTCCACGAGCTAATTGCAAAAATATACTACACCATACATTTCATTCATTTCGAGTTGAGTTGACTTAATCATATCACATGCATGATCAGCTATACGTGACTGTGCCTGCCACATTCACCAACGCCATGAAGACAAACTGGCTCTGTTCAATTTTATATATGTGGTCTACACGCTATACATGCTATAACTGCTATTCTAACAAAAGTTATCTATGACGTCAAAATTTTTTTGTTTCTGGGTTTTTTTCTGGAACCTGTTGAGTGGGGTCTCAGATGAAAGAGCTCAATAAGCCGATTCTAAAAAAATACGGAGTGCCGGCAGAAGTGAAAACTCAACAGATGGACCTAGAGGTTTCTAAAACGCAACTCTGGTCTGTACGTACATAGTATCCTAATGTAATTTTTCAGCCTATTCTAAGATGATTCAGTCACTGGATCATAAACACGTGGTTTAAAGGCTGTAGCTACCAGACGAACCTACACCATGGCGGCAGACCAACACCATCCGATGCGCATAAGTGGTCTACATGCTCCAAACACGGACTCACCCATTTTCACGATGGTTCAGTCAACCCATGTTCACCTCTTACTAATGACTACAAGGGTACTGTACAGATCCGTCTACTATAGTGGTATATTCTTGGGAATATTTTTTCATTTCTCATACTCGGAAAGTAGTGTTGTTTTGATCTGACTATTGGGTGGAAGATGCTGCTTTCCTTTCACAGGGAAGGAATAACTCATACAAATTTCATCCCCACCCTAGGGCGGGAATGAACTTTAAAAATAGAACTGCTTGAATTGCTGTCAGCTGTGAAGACTTTTTTTCATATTAAAAAAAAAACTTTATGAAATGTCGTGACTTTTTAACCAGCTAGTGTCACTGGCCAGTGTGAATTTAGCGCAAACTTGCGATGCGAGTGCCGCGACAAAATTAAAAAATAATAATTAAAAAGTCAACACAAATTGGCGGGATAGGCTCGTATTTATAAAGCGATCTCAAGATTGAGAGCAATATTAAGTATGGATTTGACAGATCGTTTTGTACTGAAGTGACGTTTCTGAGACAAACTCAAACTCGCTGTCACTCTTGAGAGCTGATTATAAATACGGGCCTTTATTTTCCTCATATTCTAAATGAAAAGTAGAGTCATTGCCACGGGTAGAAGAATCAATTCCTCTCGGACTATAGCCGCCCTCGCTGCGCTCGGGCGTCTAACTACCTCGGGAATTGATTCTCTTCCACCCTAGTCTATGAATCTACTATTGTGTCGACTACTTATTTGAAGTTCGAATTCGTTTTGAATTTCGTCTTCGTTTTTGCTTTGCAGACGTTTTATTTCATCGTCTACCTATACTTAAATTCATTTCAGGGAGTCATGTAAATGTTGTAAAAGTTGTGTTAACTGCAGTGGCCGTCAGTTCTCGGATTTCCAGAAGGTTGTGGAGCTAAAGGACTTAGGACTAACACTTTATCGTTATGTTACACATCCTCGTTCAGTTCAACGATCCCCCAACGTAAAGTATTACTTACTTACTTTTTCTTTGTCTATTATTAAATAATATTTATTATTAAATAGTAGTATTTTCTATGGCAAAAAATACTGATCTATCAACTAAGAAGCACTATGTGTGGTGACAGTAGTAGTAGCAGTCGTAATGGACCAAATGGTGCCGTATGTGTTGAGTAAGCCGACCAAGGGATAAAATCATAAGTATTGTAAGAAACCCAGCATCTTTCTCTGTATAGGTACCTTATTTTTAACATTTGATATTTTAACGGGAGAGACCAACTTCCAGCAGTAAACTAAGATCTGGAGGAAGGCGATGGAAACGGGAGCGGAGATAGGCGGGAGTGGCAGGATTGTGAAGGATGTTGAAAAGAGTGGTCAGGATGTGCACATCACGTCGAAGTCGAATTGGAAGCCACTTAAGCTAAGCACGAAATTCAGAGACATGATCGTACTTACGAAGTCCGAAAATAAATCGAATCGCCAGGTTTTGTAGGCGCTCAAGCTTGTTAAGTAATTCTTCCGTCGCATCTAAATAACAAACATCAGCGTAGTCGAGAATAGGGAGGAGAAGGGCTTGTACAAGCATAATTTTGGTTTTAAAAGGAAGAAAATTCTGGTGTCGCTTAAGAGAGTGGAAGGAATAGTGCATGCGCCTGCTCACCTCATTAACGTGTGAGAACCAAGATAAGAGGCAGTCAAATATGACACCTAAATTTTTAGCCCTATCAGTATAAGGAATGCATATGCCGTCATAATAAACCAGCGGAATATCAGTAAAGTCCAGTCTACATCTTATCCTGCTGCTGCCAATTATAAGTGCCTGAGACTTATCTGGATTTACAAGAAGTCCAAAGGTTTTGGCCCAAGTTTGAACAGCCGCTAGATCCAAGTTAATAGCCACAATAGCCTCAGATACTTCATTTGGAGAAAAGTGTCTATAAATTTGTAGGTCATCTGCATACAGGTGGTAGGGCGAAGAAATGACTCGAGAAATGTTGTTAATAAAAATAGAAAAAAGGCCTGCATCACTAAGGTGCTGGAGTTGCCTAGTGCAAATACCAAGTTCTTCTTCAACTCCTTTTCTGTAAAAGCTGCACAGCTGTGGAATAAACTGCCTAAGACAATTCAAGAAAGTCCCTCTGTAAATGTCTTCAAAAAAAGAGTAAAAGAGCACTTCTTATCTGAACTACTTTGATGTATGTATTTATGTAGTTTATTTATGTGTATCCATAAGTATTTATTTTTTTATGTATATATTTATGTTTATTATGTGAATTATATACAGTAGGTATTGTATGTATTTTATGTAGGTATAGGTGTATTGATATTTGTTTTATTAATCTCTGTTAATGTTGCATTTTCTTGTCCCCTCAAAATTATTCACTTTCTCTTACTACCATTGGGTTGGCTGAAAGAGATCTCTTCATAGAGATAAGTTCGCCCGTGCATACCATGTTTGTCAAATAACATTTCTCTTATTTTTATGCAATAAAGAATATATAACTATTGCAACTATTGCTGCTGATGTAACAAGAAGTTATTATGGAAAATATACAGATACGCCGAAGAGATTATTTCAGTTAAATAATAAATAATTATTTTAATAAAGACATATCATCCTTTTTCTAGGGAGCTTGGTACAATATTCCAAAGAATTTTAAACTAGCTTTAACTTTTTACCGGACATTAAGCATGAAGAAAAGACCTTATTGGTAAAAGTAAAAAAAAAAGCACCCGCATTTTTTTTTATTTTTTTTTTTTGGAAAATCTCAAAATACATATATTATATAACAGCAACACTGGGTTACTGAAGTAGCTACATGGCAGCAACACTGACACATAAAAAAAAAGAAAACTGAAAAGCTATAACAAAATGAAGAAAAGAGCCGTTGGTTTCATTTGTCCTGCTATTAAAATGCATTATTTCATCTTTGACATTTGAAACATGACATTGACAGAATGACATCTGTTCACCATAGTTTTTTTTTAATGGCATGACTTCCAGCGTTTAAGCCAAATTGCGTTCCGTTTTACGTAATATCTGCAAAAAAGTAAATATTTTTTGCGGGCATTTAAAAAATAATTTCTTCTACTTACTACATTTTGGTAGCTCTTTAGAAAGTAGTCAGTTTTATCTTAGTTCAAAAATATTTTTATTTTTGTACCACTATAATGTCATCTCTTTTACAGGCTGGTGAGCCTGAAACTGAAACTGTTGATTCGCACGATATTTTTATATTGCATAATACCAACTATGAAGAGGCATCTACTGGAGATTGTCTTTCAGCTCTTGGTAATACTAATTTCCACTATTAAAAAAAGAGATGTACCTACCTAACTAATGTACCTGTTTCGTTTAATTTTTATCCCTAAAATGGCAGCGTACTATGCGTAGAAAATAGTCGCATCTGCAAAACGCTAACTTTTTGATATTTGTCACCTTAGAGCAACACGGCCTTCCGCTCGCCCGGGCGGAAGGCCGTGTTGCTCTAAGTTTGTCTCATTGAATTTTACTCATAGCTTGGTAAAAAATACGGCCAAGTGGGAGTCGGACTCGCGCACGAAGGGTTCCGTACCCTTATCTATAAGTACAAAATAAGCGTGATTGAGTAAAAAACATCCAAACTTTAGCAGTTATAATATTAGTAGGATATTATTTCATCTTCTTGGTTCCAGATGTCATTATTAGGTTTTTAAAATGCGATATATGCGCGAGCGTTACGTTATGTTTTAAAGTAAGTAGGTTGTCATGTAAGTGTGTAGATATAATATTTACTATTGTATGTTAGGTATTTATATTATATTAGGATTTTGTTAGGTATTTATCATTAATTTTATGTATAGGTATATTGAGATTTAATAGTATCATTGTTTATAGCTATGCTTTTTATTTTATTTTCTATTATTTGTGCACGCCTAATCTGCCTCTCTTGTAATAGTCTCACTTCCGTAGGTCGGCTGGAAGAAATTTCTTAGTAGAAATAAGCTGTACCTGTTGTGTCGTCATTCTTCATGTATTGTCATTGTCATGTAACTTGTGTACAATAAACAATAAATAAATAAATAAATTGTCCATACAATCTGACAGTGATGCTGATGATTGGTTTTGCCTACTTGATATAAGATGTCACTAGTAGGTTTTTAAAACGCGGTATCGTTACGCTTCAATCAAAATCACTTTTGTTGTATTTGTATGGGAGACCCCTTAATTTTTTTTTTTAGTTTTTTTTAGTTTTAGTATTTTTTGTTATAGCGGTAACAAGAATGCATAATTTGCGAATATTTCAAATCTGTAGCTATCTCGGTTCATGAGATATAGCCTGGTGACAGACGGACGGACGGACAGACAGCGAAATCTGAGTAATAGGGTCCCGTTTTTTACCCCTTGCGTACGGAACCCTAAAAAACGCCAGAAACCCCAAACTTTAATAGTGCTTTGTATTTATAATTCATTATAATGTACCTTTTGGCTAAATTAATTTAATATCAGAAAAATCATACGTCGTAAATGCGTGCGTATACGACGTTATTTTATGTAAATCATGCGGAAATATTTCGTCGTAACGTACGACACAGAGTTTTGTCGAAAAAACGTCGCATGTGTTAATTTTCAACCGAAAAAATCATCTTCTTGTCTTATGTGTCCCACTGCTGGGCAGTGGGCAAAATCATTATTTAAAATTTATTTTATTGACTTAGGATATGGGCAGAAAATTTAATTGTTATTGTTACCCATCGAATAGATTCTAACATTGAGTTAGTACCTCAGTTTGTATGGAAAACACGCAGTGTCGAACATGCTGAAAACGCTTCTCCGCGCGTAGGAGCCGGATCTGCTAGCACGCGCGCGGAAGCGTGTTTTTCATACAAAGACAAAGATCAGACAATGAGCAACACGCTTCCGCGCGCGGGCTAGCAGATCCGGCTCCTACGCGTGGAGAAGCGTTTTCAGTATGTTCGACACTGCGTGTTTATCATACAAACCGGGCGTACGAAGTCGCGGGCACAGCTAGTGTTTGCATATATTTGTTTGTTTCTTTTCTTAATTTGTTATCATTGAACTCAAAAATTACTGGACCCATTTTAAAAATTCTTTCACTATTAGAGAGCTACGCTCACTGTGCGTGCATAGCATATAAGCTTTTTACTACGGATAAATATAACACTTCCGCAGAAATCTCTATTTTCTTCTCTTAGATGTGGTCATACTTACATAACAACTACATAAAAATAATTGATGAAGGACAAAGGCAACTTTTTACAGAGGGAACTCAATCCCACGGGAAAACTATTTTAGCTGCGGGTGAAACCACAGAAGAGTAAATGGAGCTAGCGCTCCCCGATAGAAGGGCGATGTGAGCTTTTGACGCGTGCCACTGTTAGGTACTCAGTACCTATATCCGTCAAGCGCTTGGAATCTTACGTCAGTCTTGCCCAATTTCTTCTCAAAGCGCCGCTTAGTAATATTTTTCGAAAAAAATCCACATTGTACAATAATTACTTGTCTGAAAAATTATAAAACAAGTACCTTGAAAAAAGACAGAATTTTCTACCATCGGATAGTCACAAACAATACTTTTTTCAAGAAATTGTTGGTTTAAACGCAAAATGATTTTGATATATCACTAGTGTTGTTCAATGATCAATCAATTGAATTTATCGATATCGATGTTCGTTTAGCGGGAAGTCTTACATTCATTTAGCGGAAAGTGTACTAATAAGTATACTACTAATTCCTAAAAAAACAACGATCATTCTTATTGCTAACATTTGTCTGCGACTTCCTGATATGTATAAGACTTTGGCCTGGACTAAGTACCTATACAATACTATTTTTCTCAAACATGCACGTAAGAAAAAACAATACGCGAAGTGCCATATTGACGGATACCAACCCAATAATACCAACTTAACAACAAAATAGGGAAATAATGATTCAAAAACACGGAAAAAATGGAATTTCATACAACATTATTTCCTTATTTTGTTGTTAATTTGGTATTTAGTTTTTTTTATAGATTTCCATGTGGTCTTTTGTATGGATCATCCACTAGGGCCAAGTACTAGGCTGTACCGTCACTCACCTTTGCCTTAACAAAAGCGGCTAAACAAAATAAAAATTACTGGTGGGAAATTGCGAAAAACAATGCCATCAAACTGAAGTTTTATTTCAATGTTTTTCTTTTTATGCAGCCATTATGTGTCCCACTATAATGCTCTTAGATTAGTTAATACGAGTATATTACTTACTGCTACAGTATTATCGAATCGGCCTCTAGTGTCAGTAGTTCGGTTGCAATTGCAAGTCCGGTTGTCCGAACTAGTGAAACTTTTTAGTGTAAAAATTGCTGATCAAATTTTAAGAGTTGAACGTACCCATGAAACTGAACAACTTTCCTAAGTGCATCTACACCTTTTCGTCTCTTTCGCTCACTCGCGGGCTGGGATTTTTGCACTCTTTCACTCCTGACACAAAATAATATAGTACACTTATATAAGGTCTTTTTAAATTAAGTACAAATATTTTAAGGGTGGATTTCTGTCATCAACCTGAACAACTTTCCCCAAGGAACATAGGTTGAAATATGAAAAAAAAATGGCCCTCCCATACAAATTGACTCCGGCCGCTGACACCACCAAAATAAATAGGAACTTGTCTTTACTATTATAACTGTCAGCTGCGTGCCACTCATCATCATATGTTGTTATCAGTCTAATACTTTAACACTATCTATACAGAAATAAAATTATCATCTAAAATAATTTTAAACACCCAAAAAACATAGCTCTAATCAAATCCTTGTTAACTTTTGTGTTCGTAAAACGAACGACTTTTATCGATAACTTACAGAATTTTACCACATCCCTGGTCTGGGTTGCCAATAAAATTTGTAAATTGATAAGGGTAAGCTCGCACTGCGATATTTTATCGCGCGAAAAAAATCGCCAAAATATGTGATGTATAGAGTTGTATGAAGGTGCACGCACTTGCGGAAAATATATTTGCGCGAGATTCCAAATACAATTTACAATGTAAGTTATACTTCTTTAGGCGCGTTATGAAAAATTGGTGAGAGTGAAATTTTACGAGTAAAAAATGACAAATGTCAAAAGTCAAAAATGTCAAATGTCAAACGTAAAAAATGTCAAATGTCAAAAAAATTTCAATGTCAAATGTCAAAAAAATACAAAAGTCAAAACTGTCAAATGTCTAAGAGTAAACACGCAAGGCGTTTTTGCCCGCGGGAAAAAAGCCGCTGGCGCGGAAATATTCGCGCATTTGTATTTGGAATCTCGCGCGATTTTTTACCGAAGTGCGTGCACCTTCATACAACATCATACATCACAGATTTTGCAAATAAAAATCGCAGTGCGTGCTTACCCTTATTTTTATTGGGCAAAATGATGAGCTTCATTCAAACAAAAGTTAGCCCGAAAATTGTGCAAAATATGTTCTTGTTGGCAACATTATTATTGATTATTATTCTATCTTTGTCTATCGCTAGAGGATACGTGGAATAGATATATTATTCAACTATTTGTGGGCAACCAATAGTATCGAGCGTTTTTGTGTAGTGAAAATACAACGTATTTCTTTGAATGTGTGCGACTGGCGACAGCGGTTTTCACAGTTTTTCATACAAAATCAGAATGACAGCCTATCTATTAGGGAGCGGCAGCGACTTTCTCTAATCAGTGGGTGAAACCGCGGGGCGAAAAGCTAGTAATATTATAAATTCGTAAAGGTAGTATGGATGAATGGATGTTTGTTACTCTTTCACGTCTCACGTCATTTCGTATGGAGGTGAGCTGACGCTCTGGATCAACACATAAGCTACTTTTTAACCCGGGAAAATGCCTGATTTTCACGGGAAAACTCTGTAAGCCGCTCGGGCGGAAATCTAGTTTATAATAAAAACATCGTTATTACTTGTGATACAAATACAAATTTACTCATCATAGTCGTAACGTAACATGCGACGGCTCGATCGCCGAGTTGCAAGCGACGTATATTGTGCATGCGACGTTAATTTACGATACGAAGCGACGTTTTACAGATGAAAGATATCGGAAAGTAGTCGACAGAAAATTCTAATTTTATTTGTATAGAAAGGTTATGAAATAAAACAACTTGTGTCAGATGTGCACATGCGACTTTTTTTACGGAGGGTACGATAGGTCCATTTGCTAAACACTATACTACCTGCAAACACTCACTTTATTTTAATAATCGCTATGTTGCTGCAGAATTCAAATGAGTGTGTCTAACTTACATTTCTCAAATTATTTCTTCTGTTTTATCGCAATAGTAGTTTAATATAGGATTACTTTACAGCAAGTAACCGGATACCCTGTTTAAGATGCCGACAAATAGCACGACGTGCTCAAAAATTACTTCAGCCTGGAGGCAATATAAGCGGAAAAGGTATAAAAGGTATTTGCGAACATTGTTTAACGGAGGCTCGCCAAGAACATCGTCAAACATGTTTTCAATGTCAAGATATCGTAAAAAAATTTGCTGCTGCCATTGCTATAAACTCTGCATTCCGAACCGCACTTGGACCCTCTGTTGAAAGGATACATAGATATAAAACTAAAGTACGACCAGGCTCCCGTATAAACGTGATAACAGAGGATTTAACCGCCTTGGTCAAAAAGGCATTACAAAAATCAAAAGAAGTTAAATTAGAAACAAAGGAAAATGTACCACTTATATCGATTCTGTTACAACAAAAACTTGATTCAATAGCAGCACGTGGTGAGTTTGGTACGTCAGTACCAGATAAAGAAAAAATCTTCATAAAACCAAGCCGCGAAGAATATATAAAGATCTTATCTGAAGTATCTAAAAATATCCTACCCAAAGAGGATAAAAAAATCCAAGCCGAGGAATATATAAAGATCATATCCGAAGTAGCTAAACAGATCCTTTCTGAAAAATATAAAAAGATACCTTTCAAAGAAGATAAAAAAAGCCAATCTGAAGAATATATAAAGATCCTATCCGAAGTAGCTAAAAATATCCTACCCGAAGAAGATAAAAACATCCAACCTGAAGAATATGTGAAGATCGTAACCAAAGTAGCTAAAAGTATCCTTCCCGAAAAAGACCAAAAGATTCACCCGCAAGAATATGTAAAGATTATATCCAAAGTAGCCAAAAATATCATATCCGAAGAAGATAAAAAGATCCGACCAGAAGAATATACAAAGATCTTATCCGAAGTAGCTAAAAATGTCCTACCTAAAGAAGATAAAAAAATCCAACCTGAAGAATATATAAAAATCTTAACCGAATTAGCTAAAAGTATCCTACCCAAAGAAGACAAAAAGATCTACCCGCAAGAATATATAAAGATTATATCCAAAGTAGCCAAAAATATCATATCTGAAGAAGATAGAAAGATGAGACCAGAAGAATATATAAAGATCTTATCCGAAGTAGCTAAAAACGTCCTACCTAAAGAAGATGTAAAGATCCAACCTGAAGAATATATAAAGATCATAACCGAAGTAGCTAAAAGTATCCTGCCCGAAGAAGACAAAACGATCCGACCAGAGGAATATATAAAAATTATATCCAAAGTAGCTAAAAATATCATATCCAAAGAAGACATAAAGATTCGACCAGAAGAATATATAAAGATCTTATCTGAAGTAGCTAAAAATGTACTACCTAAAGAAGATAAAAAGATCCGACCCGAAGAGTATAAAAAGATTTTATCTGAAGTAGCTAAACATATCCTACCTGAAGAAAATATAAAGATGCCACCCGAAGAATTTATAAAGATGTTATCCGAAGTAGCTAAAAATATCCTACCCGAAGAAGATAAAAACATCCGACCCGAAGAATATATAAAAATCTTATCTGAAGTAACTAAAAATTTCCAACCCGAAGGAGATAAAAAGGGCCAACCCAAAAAAGATACAAAATTACCATCTGAAGAATATATAAAGGTCCTTACCGAAGCAGCTAAAAAGATCCTACCCGAAGAATACAAAAAGATCCGCCCACAAGAATTTGTAAAGATTCTGTCTAGATTAGCTAAAAGAATCCTTCAAAACGAAGACAAAAAGATCTACCCGCAAGAATATATAAAGATTATATCCAAAGTAGCCAAAAATATCATATCTGAAGAAGATAGAAAGATGAGACCAGAAGAATATATAAAGATGTTATCCGAAGTAGCTAAAAACGTCCTACCCAAAGAATATGTAAAGATCCAACCTGAAGAATATATAAAGATCATAACCGAAGTAGCTAAAAGTATCCTGCCCGAAGAAGACAAAAAGATCCGACCAGAGGAATACATAAAGATTATATCCAAAGTAGCTAAAAATATCATATCCAAAGAAGAGATCCGACCGGAAGAATATATAAAGATCTTATCCGAAGTAGCTAAAAATACCCTTCCCGAAGAAGATAAAAAGATTCGACCCGAAGAATATATAAAGATCTTATTTGAAGTAACCAAAAATATTCTCCCCGAAGAACATAAAAAGATCAGTCCCAAAGAATACATGAAAGTTTTATCTGAAGTAGCTAAAAATATCCTACCCGAAAAAGAGTGTGTAAAAATTATATCTGAAGTAGCTAAAAATATCATATCTGAAAAAAAAAAAATCCAACCCGAAGAATATGTAAAGATCCTGTCCGAAGTAGCTAAAAATATATTATCCAAAGATGACAAAAACATTAAATCCGAGGAAGATAAAAAGATCCAATCTGTAGATGATGATAAAAATCTATCCGAAAAAGACAAACAAATAACTGGATCTCAATCATTTCCTAAAAAACACCCACTTCATGCAGATTCAGAAATCCTTTACGACTTCTTTAAAGAATCAAAGATACAAGTGCAGCCTCTTATTGATAGTTCATCTATATTAATTACAGATGTCAAAGAGCGCGAAAAAGAAAAACAGGCATTGGAACAATTAAAAAAAGAACGAATTCGCAAAAAAAAAGTAAATAGCACAAAGAAGAAACAAAAAACTACAGAAAAGGTAGATTCTTCAAAAATATCACCTATTTCATCTATAACATCGATCGGGGAAAAGAAAAGATCTCGAGGTGTGAAACAGAAAACAGTGACGAAGCAATATGAAGAAGACAAAGAAGACGAAGGAGAAAAATCTGAATCAAAAGAAGAAGATAAACACATAGATGAAAAATCTAAATCAAAAGAAGAAGATAAATATGTAGGAGCAAAAACTCCAAAATTAGAAGGAAAGTTTATTGAAGAAAAATTGAAATCAGAAGAAGAAGATCAAGATATAGGAGCAAAATCTAAACAGCAAAAAAAAGAGAGAGAACTGAATGCAGAATTGAAACTCACAGGAGATTTCGAAGATGAAGAAACAGCTGAACAGGAAACTGATGGAGAATACAAAAAAAATATAGGAAAAGCGCAAGATGTAATAAAAGGAAAAAAAGATAAAAGATCAAAGAAAGAAAAAGATACTACACTAAAAGAAGAAGACAAATTATTGGAAAAACCTAAGGCAGAAAATATGAATAATGTTGTAAGTCAGCTTAATAAGGTATTACGCAAACAAGACAAAAATGAAAAGAAAGCAATGGAAATGAGAGAGAAACTTAGAAAGCAGGAAAAAGATTTTAGAGAAAGAGCTGAAAAAAGAGGTGCTGGCTCTTTGGGTTCTCTTGAGCTTCCTAAAATTAAGTTTAAACAAGAAATTAAAGGCGAGAAGGCGGAAGAAGCTAAAGGCGCCGTTGTTAAAAAACTGACAGGAGAGAAATCCTTGAAATTGTCTTTTAAAAAAATAAAAATAAAAAAACCTTCATTTGATAATCTTATTCTAAAATTAGTCAAGATCAGACAAGATAAACCCAAAAAAAATTATCGAGAAGAAGAAAGAGCCACTAAAATGTTGGAAGCTGTGGTAGCAAAAAGAACTAAGAAACGAAAATACAGAGATAGCGAAACTGGTTCAGTAGATCTGGATTCAGATGATTTACTTGCTATGGATAGTTTGCTTGAAGGTGAGAGGGAAGAAAATCGGGATATTATTGTAGGTAATGAAATATTAAATCCCACAGAAGCAACACGTTATTGGGCCACTAAAGATATAGAATCTGGGCCATTGCCAAGTATTTTTAAAACAAAATTTGACGAACCACCTGTACAAGTGACTGAAACTGTGGTTGAAACACCAAATAAACAAACAAATACAAAAACAAAAATCCCTAAGCCTCAGTCTTCAGAATCAGTAAGTTTGCAATTATTGTGTTAAGAAAAATTTAGTAATCATTACAATGAATATGACCACCGTTTTTAAATTAATTAAATTTTATACGGACTGCGATTACGATTTGCTTGACTATAAATGCAAAAGTAGTATAAAAAACCGGTCAAGTGCGAGTCGGACTCGCTCACCGAGGCTTCCGTACCAACTAAGGGGTATTAAAAGCGAATAAAGAACCCTCCCTCGAGCACCCAGACTAGTAGGTACTTAACTATTATATATTTTGTGCCCAGACTTTTTTCACACATAAAAATATCAACTGGACTAAAGAACAAACTAGAGTTTGCTGTTGTCCCCTCCCCATACTAGATATAGGGAGACGACTACGAAAATAAGTATACCTACTTAAATTTCCTTTTTTTTTTATGATATTTGAACAAATTTACAGTTTTTACATTTTTTCCTTTGATTATGCTATTAGACACTGCTTCGTACCAAATTTCATGATTGCAAATAGGTCCACGGGTAGGTACCCTGTAGGTTTTTGAATGAAGGAGGCAAAACCTATAGGGTACTTCCCGGTGACCAAAGATCTTAAAATTTGGCAAGAAACTAAGTCTCCTAGCACAATCGAAGGAAAAAATCCAAAAACAATTTTTTTTTGGTTATATCACAAAAAAAGTATACTTTTAGTTTTCGGTTCCCTTGCAATTAATCAAACAAACGTTCGTATCTTTTGATTGCGAAGACTTAGAAGTATGATTCTTTTATAACACATTTGCTCGTAAAGGGTCTATTATTACACCAATTTCAATATTGTATTGTATCTTATTACGTACTTGTGCGTAATCGTAATGTAAAATGCACGAGTGCTGTAAAACACACGAGTTTTTTTTTAATTAGGTAAAACGCACGGTTTATCGAACGGTACTTTTTTAAATCTTAGCAAAGAGTTTTTATGGCAGAAAAGTGGTCAACATTTTATAAATAAAATTAACTTTGGGAGATAAAGTATAATAAAATAAACATTTAATTCTTTGATTTAATTAATTTTTACAATAAATTACAACCATTTATCTGTAACAAAATCAAAAAAATATTAATTTACTTTATTAGTAATACTGGCTGGTTTTTGTTTCTTTGTACTATGGCTTAAAAAAGAAAGCGTTGATGCGCGCGCATCCTAATTTGTGAATAAGTAAAAATTATTCCGCGCGCTTTTTCTTTTCGCTGTATTGTTATTTTTTTTTATCTAGTTCTATTTATTTCCTCGCAAATATGTTATAAAACGTCGTACGACATACGTGCGGTTTGATAATTACAGCCTCTGCCTCCTTATAGCCCTCGCCTACGGCTCGGGCTAGCAATATCGCCTCGGCTGTAACTATCAACGCACCGCACTTGTATCGTAAGGTACTATTACAGCTTTAAGAGACCCTAGACTTAAGTATTCAGTATAAATTTTAACTTGATACATTCACGAGGGTCTTGACAGACGGACGGACGGACAGACAGACAGAGACAGACGGACAACCGAGTGATCCTATAAGGGTTCCTTTTTTCCTTTTGAAGTACGGAACCCTAAAAATGTATTAATCTAATTTATTTGTAACGATTTGGTTTTTATGTAAACTGTTTTGTTATGAACTTAAAATAAATAAAATTGATATTAAACAATAAAGTCAAAGATTCAGTGTAGCAGATTATTTCTGGCCTGTCACTACCATAGCTTATTTAAAAAACCGGCCAAGTGAGAGTCGGGCTCGCGCACGAAGGGTTCCGTTACCCTTATCTATACAACATAAGCATGACTGAGTAAAAACATCCAAACTTTTGCAGTTATAATATTAGTTAAGGATATTATTTCATCTTCTTTGTCCTAGATGTCGCTAGTAGGTTTTTAAAACGCGATCTCAGTAGGTTTCAACCAAATCACGTTTGTTGTATGGGAGCCCCCCTTAAATGTTTATTTTATTTTGTTTTTAGTATTTGTTGTTATAGCCGGTAAGGGTATAGCTGCTGCTGCTGCTGCTGCTGCTATAACTTGGAGTGCACAGTGAATGCAAAAAACCTCAAAAATACTTTGAAAAATGTTTCAGATTATGCCCGGTACTGGTGTTATACGATATAAATTATCCGACAAAAACTTTATTAACATGGGATGGACTTCAATACCACGTCAAAGAACATTCAGAAAGGTAAAATAATAGTACATTATGATATAATATACCTAAGTGCGGTGAGTTACCTACGGCTCGGGCTAGCTTTGTTTGACTTACCTATATAATTTTATAAATAATTTTTATCTGAAATTGTGAATGATAAGATAAATGTAAAATCTATAAATTCTATAAGGAAATGTTATAATGACACCTAGAATGTAATAATAAGACCTGTGAAAAGTTTTATGTATAATGGCATTATTCTGCCTTTTAGTTGCTGTGCCCTTGCAGGGTGTCACATACTATCTACCTACTATTGTAACACCTTTATGTTTATGTGATATGCAATAAATTTTGAATTTGAATTTGCAATATCGCCTCGGCTGTAATTATCAAAGCGCACGTATGTCATACGGCTTTTTATAACATATTTGCGAGGAAATAAATAAAACAAACTAAATAAAACAATACAGCGAAAAGAAAAAGCGCGCGGAATATTTTGTCTCGCGTTTGCTAGGGAATAGCTTCATTCAAACTATTTAAACTTAAGTGAGACATGCTTAATTAAATACACAAATCGCGACATGTTTCGGGACATTCGACGCGACTTAATTTAAAAAAAGTGAGTGACTGTTTGTGTATTTAATTTAATAGCTTCATTATTTAAAAAAAGAAACCGTACATTCACTCTTTTCGATCCTCAAGTTCGCAGTGGCCGGCAATTTCTCCAAACGACAATAATGTTTGATCGTTTTTTTTTTTTAATGTTTGTTCGTTAACGGCCTCTAACGGGCTATCGTTTCGTGAAGAGCATGTCTTAAGTAAATCTTAACCAATATCATTGCCGTCTCTTTCTGTTCTCTCAGGATAGACAATGTCAGGTGACCATTTTAGTCAAGATAGTGATTTTGTGTGCATACGAATCGATAATATATTTGCGTTACAGATGAACTTGTATCGCATGCGTCCAGCTCGTCCTGAATTCGACTGGTTCAAGCACAACAGAAAGAAGGGTTATCTCTTTTACGACTCAGGGCAGCTTTTGGCCACCTTTGATGAGACCGGCCACGGCCGCTGGTATTACAAAAATGGCAAGATTGCTCTTGATTTCTACGACGCAGAAGGTAGATAGATTATATCACAATTTGACATTCCCTTTTTTAATTAAAAATACTTCCAAAAACTTATGTATTATGTTGCTATAGTGACAGGTTGTCAGCCCACCGCCGTCGAATCCCTTATCCCTTAGCTGGTTTTTACATTATTTTTCATTATACACGTTACAAATAGCTGAAATGTAATTGTGTCGTATATTTTTATGAGAATCAGCTTGAAACACTCTTCGGTTTGATAAATACCTGAAATATTTTAATGTTTACTTTTTTCTTTTTTATTCTCTGAAAAAGCACAGAAAAAGTGCAAGAATGACATTAAAAAGGAAAAATAAATAGTAAGCATTAAATATTTCAGGTATTTTTTGTACAAGGCTTCCCAAGATACAGGCCTAGTCCTAGTTTGGGAGCCCCTGGCAATTATCACAACTCTCGTAAACTGTTTTTCTAATATAGTTTATTTAAAACCATGTATCAACTTCTATTGGAAAATAAACATTTTTTCATTTTTTTTTCATTTTTCATTTATTTCATTGCGTTAGATATGAGGATATAGCAGGTCATTTGGTCTATATTTTAGAGAAATTCATTGAGTAGTTTACTGTCAGGAAGGGCCCAAACTTGGGTGCGTTTCGAAAATCGTTTATTTATTTTTTACGAAGCTGATGCCTGTTGTGTAACGGTGTGGTACATTTTTGGATTTAGCTCACAGAGCCCTTTCAGTTGATACCCCACTTGATAGGTTTCTAAAGAAAATCTTTTTTTTTCCATACAAAATCTTGATGACATCATAGCTGGAAAACCAACCAGTCCACCTATCAGGGCTTTTAGTATGTTAAGTCCCTAAGCACCCTGAACATTTTTCCGAAGAAATTGCTTAGGGCCGTGCTCACGCACTCTACATTCTCTTTGTGTTGAATGGACCGGCTATAACAACAAATACTAAAAACAAAATAAAATAAACATTTAAGGGGGGCTCCCATACAACAAACGTGATTTGGTTGAAACCTACTGAGACCGCGTTTTAAAAAACTACTAGCGACATCTAATGCTAAGTCAGCAAAACCAATCATCACTGGTTGTCAGATCAGTGCGTTTTAAAAACCTACTAGCGACATCTAGGACAAAGAAGATGAAATAATATCCTTAACTAATATTATAACTGCAAAAGTTTGGATGTTTTTACTCAGTCATGCTTATGTTGTATAGATAAGGGTAACGGAACCCTTCGTGCGCGAGCCCGACTCTCACTTGGCCGGTTTTTTAAATAAGCTATGGTAGTGACAGGCCAGAAATAATCTGCTACACTGAATCTTTGACTTTATTGTTTAATATCAATTTTATTTATTTTCAGTTCATAACAAAACAGTTTACATAAAAACCAAATCGTTACAAATAAAATAGATTAATCACTAGACTTTATTATTCAATATCAATTTTATTTATTTTCAGTTCATAATATAACAGTTTACATAAAAACCAAATCGTTACAAATAAAATCAATCATGTAGATAATCATTAACATTTCATTCATTTGCTTAAAATCCACAGAAAAAAATAAAATTTGTTTCATTTATTGATATTAATTATTGTATAGAACTTTCTCTTGCACACATCATCTCACATACTCTCTTGCATTCACGCATTAAACTCGGCAGCCCCGAAGCAAATAAGTCACAATGCGGTGAAAACGGCGAGCGAGCTTGACCTGGCCATGTGGCCGTGCTCGCAATGTTGCGTACTGTTGCGTGTGGTTGCGTATTCAGTGTTCAGACTTTGTAAATTGCATTTTTGCATAGAATATTAAGATTAATTTGTATTTTTATACAGAACTGAATGCAAAGCAACGTATAGTAATATACAGTAAAGGTGAAGCCGATTGCGGTCGCCCACGACCAGTTACTGTACTTGGATCATTTGATTATAATGGCAATGGGGTTGTATTGGATCACAGTGGGCATGAAAGGTAATAAAATAGTTCATCATGATGATAGTTGAGTTGTGGATATAGCTAGCTCCATTTATAACATATTTTTTTAACTAGCTTTTCAAGTCAAAAAGTATTAGAAAAGAAAAAATGTTTTAGTTAGCCCATTGTTGACTGTCCTTTCAATTATTTTTCTGTTTCATATTATATTTAGTGCTATTTTAACTTATTTGAATATAATACATTGAACTTGTTTTTATTTGGCATTTTTTTTTTATTCGGCAGATTGAAATATAACCAAGAGGAAGGCATAATTTTAGACAAAACAATTGGTCCTACGTCACACTGGAAATGGCACAATCTTAATGATCCTCCTATGTATCAACAAGTGTGGATGGAAATGCAAGAGAAATATAAAGACCCTATGATTCAAAAATTGATTCAAGATAATGAAGAAAGAAAGAAAGAAGAAACTGGAGATGAAAAAAATGAGAAAGGAGGTGAAGATGGAGATATAGATGAGATAATAAGAAAAAATAAACTGAAAGAAATGCTAGCTACTCAACAAAAATTGTCAAAGGGTCATAAGTTTGAACCTTTCAAGATACGAATGAAAGCGGTGAAGATGAATGACCACTTTTCTCTTCGAGTTTTAGATCAATCAAACATTTACATATTATTTCGAGATGGGTTAACTAACCTAAAGTTGAACGTCGGGATGAATCTAAACCCATTTGAGATTATAGAGACGGAGTATTTAGAAGTAATACCTACCTTCGTTTCTCCTTTGAATAAATTCCCGGCAATATCGAAGAGTATAGAAGACATGCAATCAAATATATCGATAGCGAAGAAAACAGCAGCAAGGTACAGAAGATACGATCAAATGTTGCGTCCGACAGTGTCGAAGGACCCAGCAGAGCAGGTTGCTAAGAAATACCTCTCGCGCCCGTTGACGACACCTCTTATGACCACTACTTCCTCTAGGTGCAACTGCGTTCATTTTAATACGACACTACTGTAAATATTTTTTATTTTGTTTATATTTAAGTTCTCAATTTTGTTGCTAATTGTTGTGCGAGTATAGATTTCATTAAATAAGTATGTAATATTAGTTTGAAATTAATATTATTTTTTGAATACATACTTCGTAGTTTTAGGTTACTAAAATATTGGTTTGTCAATGGTTTGGATTCCACATTATAAAATATTTTTGTGGGTTGGCCGTTACCCGAAATTATCGGCAATATAATGGGTCATAAAAAGCGAAATTTACGAGCCAGTTGCCTTGCCCACCCCGCAACACTCCACTTATCAGATCGGAAGAACAATAATGGAGGCACAGAGAGGGGCAAAAGCACTTGAATATTAGGAAAATCGCAGAGATGTGTACAAGTAGGAAGAGCAGGCAATGTTAGGTAGAAGTACCTACCTGCAAAGGGAGAGTAAATATAATCGTGGAGTGTGACCTAATTTTAAGCGTTTAGTTTACTTTTAAAAAGTTATTACATTCTTTATAAATCGTTTTCAACATTGGTATGTGTCGATTCGAAAACAAACACATCGTGTAAACGTCTTTACTGCCGTGCTTTGCTGTTTGCTCAATAAAAGACAGAAAATGACAGGTATGGTCATATTTTAGTAACTTTATGTTTCCGCTGAATTGGGGCCATTTTCATTTAAAATTCTTGTCTCGCCAGGCGGTTTAGAAATCCTCAACTATTTGTACGAGAGTATTGAGCCAAACCAGTGCAATGCAACTGAAACTGATACCTGCCGAAAAACAACCGAACCGGATGCCCGGAAGTCAAAACATTACATAGCTGCATTTTGAGTTGTATCGATACAACTGTGTTCCGCTCTCGGTAGCTTACTGTGAACTAACTTCCAATTTGCTGTGATAACTCTTCTGAGGTACGAACTAGTAGAGACGAGGAATCAAGATGAGTCCCGTATTTATAAATAGCTCTCAAGTTTGACAGCAAGTTTGAGTTCGTATCAGAAATTTCATTTCAGTACAAAACGACCTGTCAAATCCATACTTAATATTGATCTCAATCTTGAGATCGCTTTATAAATATGAGCCTTAATATTTTCTTTCTTCTCTACTCGAACAAACTGTGATAGGAACCAAAGCATTTAGCGACTGGGATTTGAACTGCGTCAAACTGGTGTACTGTGCGTGTAACGCTCTATCAATGGAGCAATCTATTAGATCGGAACTACCTTCTTCTTTCTTGTACTTTTTTAGAATCTAAAATAAGTAAAGCAATAAGGAACTAACTATTTTGTTATGTATTTCAGTTAAATCGGGTATTACTGACGAGGTAGTGTAACATTTACCCTAGCCTACCCTAGCCCTATTTTTTTTAAAACCCTAATTAAGAAAAGAGAAGTAAAAGAAATTAAGAAAAGTTAAATGTTGAAAATTTAAAGGACGTTTTTTTTTTGTAAATGTAAAGATGAAATTTAAGATACGAAAACTTTAATTAAAATTCTTCAGTTGCAAGTAAATCACTTCAAGGAAATTATTATTAACTACACTTAAACGCGACGCTAATCATAGGTAGAGCACGGATCCATCAGACACGATTCCCAGAAGGCTGGACATGGACAAGGCTGAAGACACTGTAAATAGAAGAAAAGAAAGAACTTAAAGTAACAGAATTGGTTTCAGTTTAATGAGATTAGTATTTGGCCAAATGAACGTCTAGTAGTATAATAGGACCTAAAGTTGTGAACCGCTGTTGTAACCCCTGAACTTTAATGACTCGAATGGTATAACCTACTTTGCCTAATGTAATGATTGATAATTAAAATAGAAAATACTAAACTTACGAAAGTGAAGAATGATGAAGATGAATAGAATAAAAATAATCCTAAAACTTAGTAAACGTTCAACAATAAAGATTTTAGAAGGTGAGGAAGACTAATAATTTTAACATTCAAATATATATTGTAAGAAATTTGCTGTTTCAAACAAGATAAAACTACAACAGCATTTTTGTGTTTTTGGTAAAGCCGGGGCACCGCCCTTTCCCGCCACCGTGCAGTGCTCCCCCAATATATTTAATCCTGATATGAGGGGAAGTATCTTTAATTCAAGTCAAAATGCAATATTTTTGTCAGTCAGTCTAGTCATACTTTACTAAGTATACAAAAGGACAAGAGGGTATATCCATCAAATCTAGGTTTGTTCCTGAACCTAGTGTATGGTTAGGTATTCCAAATGAAAACCTTTTCAATATTCATAAACTTAATTTGAGAATAATGTATTTCATTTTTGTATTCAATGATGTGGTAATTTTAGTTTTACTGTGATTTTAATATCAGGATTTCTTTTGAATTTACATTTACTGAGTTTAATGGAACATATGAATTCACGACATCTAGATTTACTTGTTAACTAGAATTGTGTTTCTATGAAAATATAATATATTTGAAAACAAAAAACATTAATCTTCCATTATAAGGTCAGAAAGAATCTATTTCAAAATAAAATAAAATGAAAATATGAAGAGAATTTACTGCAAGCAAAACATATTTGAAACTTTCGCAGAATTTACTTTAAGTTAAAGGTAAATATTTATTTTCAACCTTCTACTAAAAAGTAACATCAATTTTGTATTTTAAAATTGTCGAACCTAGTTTCTTTGAACTAAGTAATAAGAAATGGTGAATCGAACTGTACTTGTATAGTTTCTCATTCTTTATTTAGAGAAAACTATTAAGGCTTTGTCTTAGCTTGGCCTAGTAAGCTCAAATCAACATCACTTTCATAAAAGTAACTTCTTTATTTATTACTTTTGACATTGCAAACTTTCTATGCAACTCCAAATAAAATGTAAAAGGCTGGTAATAAACATTTGGTTAAATTATATCAAAACGATAAACAACTTTATACGAATAAAAGTTACGGAAATGTAACTCTCTAAATGCTTAAAATTTCCACTGCTTGGCATTTGAGTATGGCCTTGAATCTAAATATGACATTCATTCTAAATCCGTTAAAAATGTTAGTTAGATAACTATTACTAAAATGTCATTAGTAAAATTGCTGATGAGAAAATATTCAAAAAAAATGGAATTAAATATTTCCTGAATTAGCTATAAAAAGATGTATCAAAAGATTATTAAACTTTGCATTTCTGAATTTTGAATAAAATTTAATTGTAGGCAAAATATGTAGATGAACATTAAATACTGAATAAAAGTAGATATTACCTTTTCAAAACTGTAATTGTCACCCTTCTGGTTGGAACATCGACGTCTCTGAATCAAACCGGAACTGCAGTACCTAAATAATCTAAAATAATAAAATCCGTGGACGATATGAAGACAGCCCGGATGGTGTAGTGGATAGGGCCGCGACCCTCTGTGCAGGAGGTTCGAATCCCACCACGTACCAATGTGTTTTTCGGTTTTCGAATTTCATATTTACGTTTATTCGGCGCTTTTACGGTGAAGGAAAACATTGTGAGGAAACCTACACATACCTGATATACTCAATGATCCGTCGAATTTCCAGAAGATCCACCTAAGATTATTGACATCAATATCCAAAACAGTCTGGCCTAACTAATACTATTACAAATTCACAATAATCTAAAATCACGCCTCAATTATCTGCAGGGTAAGTCTAAGAACAATGTATCAACAAATTCGAACTATTTTTGAAACTATTTCTTACTAATAAAAATTGTACGATTTAAAATGGATGGGTGACCGCTGATGGATGGGTGACCGCTTCTCACGTCTGACTCGAACTAGCTTAAAAGTAGTACAAAAGTTCCGCAACAAGATTAATAATTTCTGGATATCGACATGCCGTGCTACTACACCACCGAATCTGCTATGGAGGAATAAGTGCGACTACATTTTTTTTTAATTAATCTCCGAACTTTTATTTTAGGTACATACCAGATTGAATGTAGGTCAACTTTTCGTTCCCATGACGTGGCACGCCTGTGAAATATTAATGCGTAGGTACTTTCTACTAGATAGACACAAAATTTACACTAACTATTGAAATAACGTCATACCAAAACGTACCCTCCGACGCACAAAACCCTGAAACAATCCTACTCTGCAAAATAACCAACAACTATATCGCAGTCCCGTGACCTAACGAGAAACTATCCCGCAGAAGAAAGTGTAAATAATTTAAACGAAATCGAACCTACGATCTAGCTCACGCACTATGAGTACCGAAGGCTCTAACCAAATGCACCTACGAGGCAAAGCGCTCAACGTACTACCTACCGTTCCGTACCCGCACGTCGTGGTTATAACTACCTACCGTTCCGTACTTTTATTTTCGTTCAATCAAAATATAATTTCTTAAAAATAGGTACACTTAAATCACAGCTTCACACAGATACAATAGTACAAAACGTATGGAAAATTCCTGAAAATGCACACATAAAATTATCGTAGGTAGAACTCACAATCCGAAGTAAAAATGTAGAATGTAGAAATGTACTCGGAGATAAGCTAAAACACATGACAATGATGTAGAACCAGAATATCACAGATTTTAAACAACATACTACAAGATTCTAACTTATGAAAAATGTGAATTCCATTTACTTAGTTACAATGTCTAGGAAACAATATGGCAGACACGGCTTAATACCGACACTCATACTCATACGCTTTTTCTTACGTTACGCGATTACAAAACTTTATATTGCACTGTTATATTCTGTATCTACGAAATATAAGGAAAGATCTGACCAGATAAATAGCTGCAGACGCCATGGCACCACCAGCACCCGTCGCCTTCCCTGGAACCAAGAACCTCTTCAAAGTTGCGACCGTCGCTCCCGGCGCCTTTCCAAAAGTGTCACAACCACATGTTTTTTCCAAGGAAGCGTCTGTGTAAACCGACAAAATTACGATTACCACGGAATACTTGAAAATCGCTAATGAATCAAAACTTTTACAATTCGTCGAGTAATAACCAATAGTAGTAATTTGTAGTTACAAAAATCATGACTTAACCAATAGAATTTCACACCTGTCACTGTCGCTCATAAGAGAACAAAAAGGGACGGCAACAATCTCAGCCAAGATTTTTCCAAATTTACCCTCCACGAATCAATAGCATTGGCTCCCGGATTCGAATCTGAAGTTAGCCTAGGAGGCTAGCCCTAAAAGTATTCTAATTTGAGAACAGATGGCGCTTTTCCCATTTATTACAAAATTAAGGATTTTACGTAAATTACATGAGATATTAAGTCGAAAATTATTAAATTGATTATTTTTGACTTCCCACTATTCATTTAAATCAGAAGTTTGATCAAATTCCGCAACAGTTCCGTAAA
>JARACY010000299.1:0-107796 GCA_029255725.1 Scrobipalpa atriplicella
CGACCGGGGGGAGGGGGAGGGGGGACACAAAGAAGGTCCCATTTTTTGGTTATTTGGTTACCTACCTACATCTCGAAAATAATGGTTTACCGGCGGCATAGTGTGTAGGAGCCCTAAAGTTATGTTGCAAAAAAAATTGCTGCATACCTAAAGCAGGGATTACATTACCCTGCCGATCGGGCCCGTTTTGACATTACATTACTTGTGCAAGAGTCTTACTTGAAAAACTACTGAAGCTAAGCAGCAATGTATATCAAATCGGGCCCGATCGGCCGGGTAATGTAATCGCTGCTTGATAGTTTGTTTATTTTAATTAATATGTTACATATTAATTGTAGGTAGGTACCTACATTATTATACCTATTCTATCGCCTAAAATTATTGTATGTTTTGTTTATTTTCATTATTAATTGTTTATTTTTATTATTAATTGTTTATTTTTATTATTATTATAAAATAAGAATCAATAACCTTTAATAATTAAAGGTTTATTGATTCTTATTTTATAATAAACAAAACATACAATAATTTTATTATTATGTAATAGGTGTAGTTGCCCGGCTATGGCTACTATTACATACTACATAAAATCACGCCTTCATCCCTAATGGGGTAGGCAGAGCGAAAGCGATCTAAACAAAGGTCGTTTCACCACGTCTGACAAGTTTGAGGGTTTACAGATGATGTGTACCTATACATATTGCTATAGTGACGGGTTGTCAGCCCATCGCATCGCCTAAAATTGCAATACACTGAAACCCTCGAATCCCTTAGCTGGTTTTTACAGCATGCCCGGGAGTTGATGCAGCTGGCACATGTGTCTTTCTATCACTCCCAGTCCAGCATGGAAGAGTGCAGCAGCAACAGCATGGCTATTGGTACCTACCTACATATTAAAATGTGTGAGTTAGAGACTCGAATTTAGCTGGAGGCAGGTTTGGGGGTGAAAACAAACAGTATACAAAGTTTACAATCATATATTCTTGGTGATTCATAGTCAACAAAATACACAACCCATGTAACAATAATCCTAAACTTAATCCTAATCTATATACTAATCGGTGATGGACGCAAGGTGCGTGGACCTGGATGGCGGGTATCGGACAACCGTGTTCCTTAGCATGGCAGGTTCCCTGGCAGCTCGGCGTCCCGGAGTAGCGATGCGAGGATGCTAGGGCAGAGAGAGGATTTGGTTAATGAAAATGAAAGCGACTAGTTATGACGGTGTGCGCTGGACGATGCGTGGTGGCAGGTCAATACAAACCTGGATGGGTCCCCCTGGATTCCCGGCCTTCCTGGGCTACGGACTGGACAGGTTTGCAACGCAGACAGATGAGTTTTTATGCCGGCAGACAGTGATTGTGCGAGTGCAATGAAATAAGCATACACACACGGATCCAAGCAGGTGAGCGTGATAGGTATCAGCTAGCGGTGCAATGCAAATTGGGTGATGGTGGCAGCGATGTCGATGATAATGTAACCCTGACAGGCTCTAACTAAAGTCTGCCTCGGGACAGAGATTCAGCATCAATGATAATAGCAAACGCGGGCGTGCGGGAACGTTGCGTTAACGTTTCTGTCAGGCGCTTTCTCTTCCAGGCGACAATCGGGTGGGTTACCGATATAGGGTAGGCAGGTGTGAGAATAAATATCAGGATACAACCCTCTCGGGCCCCGGCCCGGCAGCTAGCAGTACCTTTACACAGTGCAAGCGGATACAGGATATTGAGCAAGGGAAACCCAAAGTGGTGCGCTACCGGTAGGAAATAAGCAATATTAATTGCTGTGAGATGTTTTGTAAGTCTAGGATCTATTCACTATTCCTACAGGCGTTCCTACGCCTGGTGGCCTATGGCCTGGCTGGGCACCCCTCACACTCGCTATGCTCCAGGATCTATCAGGATTGGTGGCGGGAGAGAATTGAATTGAGTTGTTATTCTCTACCAGCAAAGTCACTGTGATCCAAGATAGCGCTCCCCCCTCACTTAGGTTTGATAAACCTCCGAACACAGCGCTTCATGGGGGAGAGTGGGTTTGATCCTAACATAGGATTTAGAATGTAAATTAATTGGTAATTAATTTGAGAAACCATAGTTCTGAATTAATTCTACGAGTGAGAAGCTATTGTATTGTATTGCTAAATGCACAGGTACTTAACGGGTCTGGAAATGTAGCGCCGGGGTTCGGAAAGCATACTCTTTTCTTGTATGGCCCGCGGCTGCCTCGGTTGCTGGCTGGCAGGCTCGTTATCTGGTCTGGATGCTCGGTTCTGGATCAACTGTGCGGGCACTGACTCTAAGTAACTTATACTCTCCGTAACCAAAGATCCCAAGGTGGAGATGGAGCTGCCGGCGGCGGCGGTGAACTGTAGCTCTGCGGCTGCGCAGGTCTGGCAGGGTTTTGCGCGCAGCCGGTACGCTCAACGGGTCACTCTCGGTTGCACCATGCGCCTCCTCGCGGCGCCGGGTTGTGACCCAGTGGGAACAGTAGTCAAGTCATAGTCACAATTAAAAAGTACTTCTTTCATAGTAAACGGTGAAAGGATACTTTACATTATTACTAATCGTATGACATTAATTTGCTGTGAAGTCCAGAATATTAATGTGTAAGTTTCAGTAAGCCCGTCAGCAAGCCCCTTGTTCTTCAATTATAATCTGAAAAGCAGAAACAAATTATAAATAAGAGCACTGTACATAAAAGTAGGCATAAGAATAATGCACAACTTGCAAGGACAAGATCCAATACAAATGTTGGCTACCACACCCTCAACAACAGAGTCATTTATACTTGGAACAGTCTCCCTCAAGAAATTATTGTCAATGCTCCCTCCACAAACACTTTTAAAAATAGACTTGACAAGTGGTTAAATAATAACAACATTTTAAAGTGAACAATAAAATACAATGTGAAGGACTTTTAAGTGAATCATAAATAATGGACTTAAATTAAATATAAGCGCACACACAAGCTACGGATATAGCCACATCAGCAATTCTGCTGCTGGACTATTAATAATAATAAAATTATATTTTATCTACCTAGAGAATGGTTTTTATTTAGTACATGCAACAAAGTCCAAAGAACTGTGTAATAGTAATAGATGGTTGAATTGCCCTCTTACACCACTTGGAGAAACATGTGAAGTTTTTAGGGTAATTTTGAGGCTTAATGTGTCCTCTGACACACAGAATCCTTTTTCTTGATTTATGATAAAGTGATTCAGGCTGGATTGTCCTCACCAAACTGTGCAAAATCTCACAAAGTGGGCATCGAGCCCACAATCTACACGGGTGAACCCAAGGCTCACACCACTAGAACACAGATGCGGTTATAATTTATATTGAATATATACCTACTACAGAATACAAGACACCACGATTTTTTTTACACTAGAAGTAGGTAGGTACCTACCTGTTGTTTTATTTTCTTTCAGAAGTTAATTATGTTCCGCATAGTTTTATTTATTTCTGATTCATTGGAGCCGATAGTTTGTTCCCTTCAGTTTAGTTCTGCATTTAGCGAGTGGTTTCATGAAGAATTGACCTGAAACCAGTCCTCACTCCATACCTGGAACATTATAAAACATTGGTCTATGTTATCATTGAATGAAAGTAAGTTTGTTTGTCAAAATTGCTACTTATACCTTTAATAACCTGAATCATACATACATACATACATAAAATCACGCCTTTATCCCTAACGGGGTAGGCAGAGCAAAAACGACCTAAATAAAGGTAAATTCTGCCACGTCTGACAAGTTCTGAGGGTTATTATACAGGTGATTATGTATAGAATAGGACAGGGTGACAGGGGCTACTTGCATACTGGGCGGTCACTATGCCTCCTTGAAAATATTCTAGACGTGGGTGAGAGAAGGGGAGAAGACAGTTTAAAAACGTAGTAATGTTAACTCTTTACCTTTAAAAGATGCACAGCACCGGCCGGGACACCGCATTCACCGTAAAAGGTAAAAGCAAGCGTGATGAGCGGGCCGCTAAGTAGGTACCTATAGTTACTGGGTAATCTGTGGCCGCCACTGATGAAGCGCTACAGCCACAGCGCTAATAATATAAATAAAATTACATACTTTTATGATAAAATTTTGTTTGTATGTTGTGTTGGGGTATGTTAGTTGTCAAAAATGTCAAAATCAAAATCCACCATTACCAAATTCCACCAACCAAATCACTCGCCGGCAGGCGCTGGTCGCTGATTGGTTGAGTCACTTTCAGCCGCGGCAAGTCAAACTCATGAACTCGAACTACGTAATCGGACCTGATTTGAGTGCGATTGCGTTTATAAATTAACAAGCTACTCAAGTTCTGAGTAAAAGTTTAATTTAAACTTGCTTGATCGACTCCCAAGTGCGGTTCTGAGTCTCGACTATAATTGCGGCCCTAAGACAGCTCAGCCGCTGAGTGGTGATACGTTCCATTTCATGTTTATTTGTCTGTGGTAATTTTTATTAAAATGCACTTATTATTTATATTTTCATTTTCTTTATAAAATCTTTTATATTATAATGATGTGTACAATAAAATAAGACAGCCCTTTTGAATTTTTGATATTTAAAACATATATTTTATTTTTAATACGTACCTACTTAAAATAATCCATGTAACGGAGCGCTACTCGAAAAAAAAAAGCGGCAAAGTCAAACTCATGAACTCGAACTACGTAATCGGACCTGATTTGAGTGCGGTTGCGTTTATAAATTAACAAGCTACTCAAGTTCTGAGTGAAAGTTTAATTTAAACTTGCTTGATCGACTCCCGAGTGCGGTTTTGAGTCTCAACTATAATTGCGGCCCTTAGTCTTCTCTGGCCAGGACACGAATCAAAGAGCAAGAGCAATCATTCAGGGGTGTAATCCCAAACAATGATAGGGAATCGCTTAGTCAACGAAATTGAAAACTTTCTCATAGGAAATTTTCCACGAAATGATAATAAATATATCTTCTCAAATTACTACAATTATTAGTTATTATATTACCTGGTAAATTTACTTCGTGAATGATAATTGTTACGTATGATAATGTAAGTCATCTTCCTATCCTTTTTCCCGTATTTCACGGGGTCGGCTACCTAATCTAGGGGATTGAACGAAGGTACTGGTTTTTACACAGAGCGACTGCCATCTGACCGCCGCAACTCAGAAGGGAAACCAGACCCAATCCTAGATTAGGTTACACACAACTTTTGAATTTCTTCGTAGATGTGTGCAGGTTTCCTCCCGATGTTTTCCTTCACCGTAAAAGCGCCGAATAAACGTACATATGAAATTCGAAAACCGAAAAACACATTGGTACGTGGTGGGATTCGAACCACGACCTCCTGCACAGAAGGCCGCGGCCCTATCCACTACACCATCCGGGCTTACGTATGATAATGTAAGTACAATTCTTTAATATTCCCTAGTAGTTTTCTGTTCCTAACACCCTGTATTCTTCGCTAGAAATTCATAGAATCAGAGTCCCAGACAATCATACACTTATTTAGTTAGCAAAAATAGTCAATCTCCTCCAGGATGGATCCTCTAGGATTAGAACAGATAGTGTGACGTCACTCGGTCTAGATTTCTAGACCGATCCCAGGCTATTATCTAGTTGGCTAGATCTAGATACGACAGGTTGTATAGGGTAGCATTGAGGGGGAGTTTGATTAAGATTTAAGTGTTATCTAAGATGGCACAGTTTTAATATTAGTTTATAACAGCGAAGCGCTCGTGGTCAAGTTGTTAGTGCATATTCATTCCGATAACGAATGTTAAGCAACCATCGCTGTGGTAAGGCCATGCATGGGTGACCGGTAGTGGTATAACAACTCGAGTGTTTCCGTGCTTCGGAAGGCACGTTGAGCCGTTGGTCCCGGTTAATATCGTAGAATTCGTAGATATTAGTCGTTAAGACATGGCAGAGGCCATTGCTGAGCATTGGCGGCTTGAAAACTGGGTTCTGGTAGCTGGGTTAGCCAGTAACCTGGCAAAAGCCTAATCTAGGATTGGATCTCGTTTCCCTTCTGGGTTGCGGAGGTCAGAAATCAGAATGGCAGTCGCTATGTGTAAAAATTAGTACCCTCGTCCAATCCCCTAGATTAGGAAGCTGACCCCGAGAAATTCGGGAATAAGGCTAGAGAGATGGTGATGATGATAACAGAATTTTCGCATTTGCTTCCATGCTCGTTCGAACATAGAATGTACCAGCTGCTTACAGTAGAGAAAGCTGAGGGTTGCGGTGTATTGGAATTTCTTATCTGAAAGCCCCCTTAAAATGTCAGACCGCCGCTGCCAAACGTATTTTTTTTAATGTAGCCTGTATTGTGTCCCACTGCAGGGCAAAGGCCTCCCCTCTTTCACGCCACATGTCTCGGTCTTGTGTTTCTGACTGCCAGTTTGGAAGGATGTCTCCAAGTCATCTCTCCATCATCTACGTGATCGGCGACCATCTTCTGGCACCCACTCTGTCGCTATTTTGGCCCACCTTTCGGGGTGCATTCGACAGTCATGTCCTGCCCAGTATTAAAAATATTTTTTATTATAATCACCCGTTAACGCTCTACCTACCCTAATAGGTATATTTACGTGGTGATTGTCATGTATGTTTGTAGGTATGAAATATTATTCAGTCAGACTCAGCAGACATGTCTGTATCCTGCTCCTATCTTACGCAATTATGTTTATGGCACCAATTATTCTCTATAATCTTTATTATAATTTAATTTAAACATAAATGTATAAAAAAGTCATTGATAAAATTAATGGTAAGTATTTAGGTAAACGTTTACATAAAAAAAGTGTTATTTATTGGTTTACTGGAGCAATTATGTTTTTACTGCACATTTCAGGATATTCAAGTTTCGATAATATGCTATGATGCGACAGATAAAAATTAATTACTTGAGTTGGAGCGATTCACCTGAATAACTCCAATAATTTACGAGTTAAAAAACCTTGTTAAAATAATTAACTATAGAAAAGACTAGGTTTTTTCGATGACAGAACCTAGACGTAATTTTTTTTGCAATGAAGGACATAAAATATGAACTTATACGTATCTTTGCTATAGCTAAAGCTTTAATTTAATAGTTATGATGTAACGGTATGTTTTAGCTGTAAAATCAAGATTTTTTAGTTCTATGTAACCTAATTAAAATGCTATTAGAAGCTAGTCGAGACGCATGTGTTTCCTGTCGATATTAATATAGCAAATCTATTATTTGTCTATTTTAAATCGTCAGATATTTTTAAATGAGTTGTTGTCGCTCTGTTTACCCCTTAACGGAAATAGTAGTGATTTTACCTTGCTATCTATCTTGTACATGCAACTGATACCTGGAAGATAGCTGACCTAGACCTTAATTTATCTTTTGTCAGACACGAATGAATACGATCCTTTTCAATAGGGAATCATACCATACACACACACCACTATTGTGAGTGTCTATTCTTAACCAAGCAATCGACATAATGTGACAGAGGTCATTTTATGTGATTTAAACGTTTGTGGTCTAATCTAATAGGAACCATGTAGTCAAATCGATTGCGAATGTTAAGTAAACCAAGCAAGCAGTAGACAGACTTAATAGATATTTTAATGTATTTTTTCTCTAGTTAAATTTTTACTGAAGAACTTCGTCTTTTAAAATAAATTTCATCTGCTGACTTTGTTTAAAACTATACAATTAACAGAAGGTTCATTATATTTTTTATGTAGTATTTCTAATTCCTACGACAGTTTTTTTTATAACAGGACATACATACATACGTACATATAATCACGCCTTTATCCCTAATGGGGTAGGCAGAGCGTAAACGACCTAAACGAAGGTCGTTCCGCCACGTCTGACAAGTTTTGAGGGTTATTCCAGATAGATCTGTATATTGCTATGGTGACAGGTTGTCAGTCCATCGTCAGCAAATTACAATACTGAAACCCTCAAATCCCTTAGCTGATTTTTACAGCATGCCCGGGAGGAGATGCAGCTGGGCTGGCACATTCTATGTTTTTCTATCACTCCCAGTCCAGCATGGAAGATAACAGGACAGTACTCCTAAATCAGGACACTAATCTCCTCCATAAAACTTCTTCAAGGAATTCAATTTAATTTTTGTTTAATTTGAGCTGAGGAAAATAATACAAGTTACCACTTGGCAATCGCTGCTATTCATATTTATTTAATTTTCATTTTCATGACTTTTTTAAAGGCCTTGTAACCAATTTTAAAATTATTCTGAAAAGAAAAAGAAATTCAATTTAAAACAATTTATTTTTATATTAATTTAAAAATAAAAACATTTAGTTTAACTAAAAAAAAAAAGAACACGATCACATATTATGAATAAAATTAGCTAAACAAAACACAACCTTCGAAAATAAACGACTGCGTTTTTATCTATAATTTTTCACAGCCTCTTGATAATGAAATATTTTTACAATTATTTTGTGTATAATGAAGAAATAAATTAAATAAATATAATAATAGGAACAAGATATAGGTATGTACGCTAAAAACGCTCAAAAGAAAAGGGTGCTCTATTTTAGATATTTTTTTTTTTTAATGAACAAAATGTCTTAATATAATAAATACAGGTAAAATGCAACCAATAAAATTAAGGGATGAAGTCTTATTTTAATTTTAAATTATAATTAGAATTACAAAATTCTTCTCTATCTGAGATTTCGTTTTTTTCGCCTAAATATTAGTTTTTCATCATTTCAAAATGGAAAGAACTTAATAGTATATTAGGCAACGAGGGAATAAAGCAGTGTCTAACGTCACGGGCAGCATATTGAATCCTGAGCGGAATGAAGGATTCTAGGATTAATTCCCGAGCGCAGCGAGGGAATTAAATCTTTAATTCCTGAGCGAAGCGAGGGAATTATGACAAGAATCCTGAATGTAGCGAGGGATTCAAGTCTGCCCAAGGCGAAGACACATTTATTCCCGAGGAGCATACTATATTTTACACACCTACTGCACAGATTACTTAGACGGTGGCAGGCGTCTGTAAGATAATAAAGCTCAGAAATATACCTAATCATGTAATATTGATACATAAATAAATATTGAAAACATACCAGAAGCAACAGATCCGAAAGTCAATTCACACTCACTGAACTACACTTCACGTTCACAATCCACTACCTACGTATTTTTCCAAAAAACGAATTGATCGTATTTAACATATTCAACATAAATAACAAAATACGATAAAATACTAGTCACAATGTCTTCTGGAGTCAAAATATTAATTTCACTCGACAATTTACGAAATGGAAGTAATAATCAATGAGAGAAAAACTTTTGCAAAATCAAACCGCGTTTTCTTTTTTTTAGTTTCTTTTTTTTATACAAAGCAAAGAGCACATACAGATAACTAGTCATACAGCCTTTTTACACTCGCCGGGAGGCGCAGAAGGCGAGTGTGGCAACAGTTTTAATACACACACAGCCATATTTTTTTTTTCTGAAAATTATTTTCTTAGTAGTTCACATGACATTCCAAATTCAAATCACATAATAACCCTTGGGCTATTAAGGATTTCCATACAACTTTAAATCCCTTGGGATTATTTTCTTGCTTTAAACGCAAGTTCCTTGATACATTATGTTGATATAATAATGCAGAGGTGTGTAAATGACTTAAATACACTGGGAGGTCGCTGTCGTTACAGGTCGAGATGATGCTCTACGTCAGTAGGAAGTATCTTAAGGTGATTCCTACCGGCAAATGGATGTTTTTAAAAGGATATTTCTTTTAAACGAATCAATGGAAAATTCTAAAAAAAATTACATCTAAGAAATTAGTTCATGGTCTACAATCGCAACGTTTGAAAATATTCTAGTTCATAGCGATAAAAAATCTGAAAGAAAAGCTGTTTTTATCAGTAAATTTGATATTCCTTCTAAACTATTAGCAGCGCTTTCACGGTTCCTTCGGGAAATTATCCGTATTATGATTATCTAAAATTGGGACGTTGCATCTTTTAATCCGAGGCTTAGTTTTTATGGAATTAGCTTTTTTGTGCGTTTTGCGCACATTTTAGACGCACCGTCCTCTGGACCTCGCAGCAAATAATGCCATTCGATAAATAAAAAAAAAACTGGGAAGTAGTATATTTTTAAAATAATAATATTTAGTTAAAATTTACATGGTGTTAATTTAATTGCGTGCCATAGCTTAGAGGGAGTTTCAGTAACGTAAAAGGAGCCTATAAAAAAAATAAAATAAAACTAACTCAAAAAATAAAAAAGACAAAGTCGGTAGGTATTCATAATGATTCCCAGAGTTGCGTCTAGCTCTCGTGCTATAACCAATCGCGCGCGGCGCGATGCGAGAGTCGCGTCGACCAGTGATAGTGAAGTGACTCGTGCGCGCTCGGTTATAGCCGGAGAGCTAGATGCAGCTTTTGAAATCATAATAAATACTGATTATTAACTTTATTATTGAGTTGTTCTTTTTAATATATTTTATACTACACCTATTCGGAAAGTATATTAGTTCTTACTTAAAAAAAGGAAAGAAAGTACGTAAATCCAAGCGAACGAATATGCGGGCGGCAAAAATGTATGGGATTTACTTTCTCCCCTAGGGGAGAAAGTATTTTCTCCCCTCCTATTTTTTTTTTTAAATTCATAATTCTAAACTAGAAACAGGCGAATGCCAAAAAACAAAAAGTTTGTATGTCGAAGCCCACAAAATGATACTGGCCACTTACATTTTTTGGCAGTATGTGCTTTGCTTCATTTGTCTCTTTTATATTTTTAAGTAAAAAATATGGCAAAATCAACATGTCCGCGCGAATTCTTTTTCGTTCTTTGATTTATATGACTTATTTAATGTAAATTAAGTGTTTAGTGTTTTCGATGTAATGTGTAACTGTATTAATGTGTGTTTTGTTTGTTTGTGTTCTGTTCGCATGGATGATGACACTTCAAATGTTCTTAAGTTATCTTCTCATGTAAGTGATATCATTCTTTATCTTACAAGGATTTTTGATTATATTTTCCTCATAGGTGTAGTATAAAGCACTATGTATAACTCGGAAAAAAATGCGATTCCCAACTCGTGTGTATTGAGGCCCTCAGCTGCGCTTCGGGCCTCAAACTACACCCTCGTGGGAATCGGTCATGTTCTCTCCTCGTTAAACAATGTACTATTTCATGGGCTCCTTTTACGTTACTGAAACACCTCCTAAGCCATGGCACGCAATTAAATTAACACCCTGTATACCTCTTTTACTCACGTATTTGTTACCAAGTACTTATTTTTAAATCAAATATTTACCAAACCACTTGCAGTGGAGATTCACAATAATCTTTTGTTATTTAAATAAAAATTGTAAATAGAGAGAAAAAGCATATTAAACTAGGGTTTCTTAGGCTCGTATTTATAATCAGCACTGAAAAGTGACAGCGAGTTTGAGTTCGTATCAGAAATGTCATTTCAGTATAAAACGACCTGTCAAATCCATACTTAATATTGCTCTCAATCTTGAGATCGCTTTATAAATACGAGCCCTAGAGTTTACGTTTACAACCATAAATTAACCCGATATTACGTCGACGTTATCTATTTAACATTATGTCGTTATAAATAATATTGCAAGTTTACATAGCAAATTGTATTTTAAAGTAAACAAGAATAATATTTCATTTCATTATGGGTAATTACTACATTTTTTATGAAAGGTATCTATTTTAATTAGATACATACTTACCTACTTAAAAATAAATATAGGTGTACCAAACAATCTTTTTTTTTTTTTTGAAAAAGGATGACAGAAGAGGATGGCTGCAGTAGGTATAGACGGACTTATCTATGGTCAGTTACGTCAAGTTAAGTCGCGATAGGAAAGGGGGAAAGAGTCCCGACTAAAATCCTTCGCATAGGTGACAGGATTATAATTAGTGCGTCTATCGGAAAGTGACAGGACCAAAATTAAAATAAGTTAAGTTTTGCAACCGAATCGGCGGCACTGTGATATCTGAATGTAAAACTACATATTACTGGTTTAAAGACTAAATCTTGAATTGCTGGATTACTTTATATAATCTAATTCAACAATCATTATTATGAATATTTTAATACTCATATGATTTACGATTTGATGATATTCAATAAGATAAAAGCATGGATAAAAGTAATTCTGATTAGATAATTTGGTAATGATAATGAAATGCGAGTCATTACCAAATTACTAATGACATTTTTATTGCAGAATGTTACGTATCTACCTGATATAGTAAAAGTTGTTAGATGATTATCATTTTATAAATCATTTTCATAAATTGTAACCGATAAGGATTGATAATGATTTTCTAAGTCAAGATTGTCTGCAAGAGTCAAACTAAAAAAAAAAACATAATATAGTTTTATGAATGTTTCTGCTAGTGCCAGAAAGTGTATTTCCTTCAGGAAGTCTGTCTAAAAAAATTGTACTGTGTGTTGAAAAGTGTCTAGACTTTAGATTTTGTGCAAGAAAAATATTAGGTAAGTAAGTAAGATCTACTTATAACAATGTCAGACCCAACGGCATAACAATATTTGGCGCTCTGCTACATAAACTCATTCCATCTTGTAGATCATAATTATGAAACTCTTCTTGTACCCGACAAGGAAAATAAGAAAGTAATATCTGCTGCATCTGTAAAATACGACACACTATACATATTTTTTTCAGATAGCATGACCATCCTGACAGCTGGATGGAAATATAAAAACATCACAGGTGCGAAAGAGACTTCTTCATAACTGTCGAAAAATGTATGCGTTTGACATGTGTCAGAAATAGTCATCCTATCTGAAATATTGTATAAACATAAGTATTGTTGAGCAAACAGCCAACATAGGGCATCAGTTCTATCTAAATGCTAACATCATTCTTTCAAAGTCCCAGCCGTTTCCAACAACTTCGTCTTAGCTTTAGCACAGGCAGATTTTAATCCTGCCCGTGTGACCTGAAAAGCAGTTAATGAATGTTGCCAGAGTGGCGACGAGCATAACAAATTCTAAAGACATCAGACTTATTAACCAAATTTCGCACATTCTTTCAAAGCCCCAGCAGTTTTCAACAACTTCGTCTTAGCCTTATAGAGGGCACAGGCAGATTTCTTCATAGTCCTGCCCAATTGACCGGAGAAGCAGTTGATCAGGGTCGCCAGGGTGGCGATGAAGGAAGAACTGTAGCGGAGACTCAGGGCGCAATTGGCTGGGGGGTTTCCGTTCACTTTGTAGATGACGCGGTTGACAGGTTGTAGACTTCTAGCGTTGTTTAGACTGCCGACGTCAATCTTGCTGATCAGCTTGAACTGGAGAACAAATCGATGTTATAGTAGTTATAAATAGGTGGTGAAAACTTGTCAGTTTGGGTGGATTTTGTTCGGAGTAAAATCAAAGAGTGCCGAGTGAATGTCCTATCAGTTATCATTACATTAATCTTAACACTGATAATTAATTAAGATCGTTTGTGTCTAGACGATAACTATGAGATATTTGGCATTGCATTATATTAATTACCTCATTATAGAAATCAGTAAGGTCGGATCAAATTATATTTTTTGTAATCAACTTTGGGATTTAATTTCAGCGTTTTTCCCAGCATCAAAGGCTAGGCTGTAAATGAGCACTAAGTATGAAATGCCACCATCTACTTACTAATTTGCTAGTCTAAAAACTAAACTTAGACTTCACAAGAGACCGCCTTATTTACAACCACCATCCCACAGGAGTCTTCACGACTAAATGCTATATAAAGTTACCTGTTCATGGGAGATGGAGATCGGCTGCTCCATGACGATCCAGGTGACCCCTTCCTGGCATTGAGGAGTGGTCAGAGAGCCGTGGTACGTGAAGTAGCTTTGAGAGTCTGGACTAAACAGCCGCCTGGGAGAATAGGACAAAAACGTGTTAGAAAGGATAGGCAAAAGTTTGTAGCATATGGTAGTACTAAGAAAAACTACCGGGTATGAAATGTCATAAAATTGAAATCCATAAATTTATTCTAGGTAAGTATGTATGGTGTCGTTTCGAAAATTGCGGGCCCTGCTACACAGTTGTATTTTTTATTTATCTTATTATTTAGGTAAGCAACTATTATGAAAGATCTTTGAATCAAATTCGATAATAGTATGAGTTAATGGCCACGATTCGGCGTAAGCCAGATTTAACTGAAATAAAACATACCCGTAATTTGTCAGACGTAGCGGAACGACCTTTGTTCAGGTCGTTTACGGTCTGCCTACACCCCAATAGGGATAAAGACGTGATTATGTATGTAAGTATTAAATAATTTCCATAAATAAAAATGTCTGAAATGAATTTTAACGGGTAATATACTGGAATTTGTTTACAACAGTGATGGTTCAGTTGGTTAGAGCCGTTGCACGGATTGCTCAATCGCGGGATCGAGTTTGGCAGGTGATCGAGTTGGCTTCATTAATAATTTGCCTTTAACTTAATCCTTGTAATAATAGGATTAGGTAATTAAATAGTATTAGCTATGTTATACTATTATTATTAGTTCGTTTACCACTGTTTAGTTGGATTAGTAGTATCAAGGACTTATAATCTTTAATTCGACCTTCATGCTAATATACACTCCTAATTACTGAATTAGTCCGGCTGAACGATCCTAACAAAGCGGTGGTAGGCTCCGCAAGGGGCAGCCTGGCTTGCGACCACCCGACCACCGGAATCCGGCGCCAAACAGCTTGCTGTGTTCCCGAGGTGCGTGAGAGTGCCAGTGCCATAACAGGCATCTCGTTTATCATAAGCTTGCTCAATCGTTGACTCTGTCAATATCATACCCGACCCTGTGTCAGAGTTAATTTCTAACAAAAAGAAATAGTGGAAGGAGAATCCTTTGTCCAGCATTAGGGCTCTCAAGAGTGACAGCGAGTTTGAGAAATGTCATTCCAGTACAAAATTATCTGTCAAATCCACACTTAATATTGCTCTCAATCTTGAGATCGCATTATAAATACGAGCCTAGGAGAAATCAGGATAAAGAAGAGAATAACTCACGTAACATCGATGTGGTGAGGTTTTTTAGGTTGTGATTTTCTCTGTTCGACCTGAGTGATGTCCAGCACGATCTCCATCATGGGGTGCTTACTCTCCGGATCGAACTGGATCTGGATAAATTGGAAAAATTACAACTTTTAGATTTCTTGCTCATCATTTTGCCTGTTAAAAATTAAAAATATCTGTGAAAGAATTATTTCGATACGACAATTAGTTACAGAGATAGAATTTTAATATGAGCGCATGGTCGGGCCGCCCGGTGATCGTCTCGTTCACTCGTTTGTACTGCGCGCCCGCTTTTCCTTAGCAAATTAGGGCATACTACGGCAGAGCGGCACAGTTGCGGGCCGCGAAATGTAGACGAAATTCAAATGGTTGTAAAATCAACAATATAAATACTGAAGATTTGGAATGAAACAAAAACTATTGTATTTGTATACCCACAGGCTCTACTGTGACAGTACTTTCAAGCTAATTTTGTTTAAAGTTAGGCGACATTGGTATCGGTAAAGAAAAAAAAAAACACAATCAACTTCCATGCTGGAATGGAAAGAAAAGCAGCATAGGCAACATAAGCCGCTTTACTACCCGGGCAGACTGTAAAAGCCAGTAAAGGAACGCTTGTCCCGAGGGTTTCGGCTAATTACATTTTAACACGTTGACTACTAAAATCCTTCCACGCGGGTGGAGCTTACTGTAGCGACTGTGCTCACAAACCCGCGTCACGAGTGCGAGCGAGACTAACGCGAGTTGAGGCTAGCACGGCCGGCTTTTTACCAAAGAATAGCTTAGCAGCTAACGTGTTAATCGATGGACAGATAACTGCAACAATAATTCTATCTACACCTTAAAGCCCTTAATTTTGTGAAGGTACGTAAAGGTTTACCTCACACATGACTCCTATGACAGCGACTCCATCGTCTTGAGCCAGTGCCTCATCAGGGGAAAGACCCTGCTTCAAGTGAACGAAGTGGATCTCCACAGGAAATCTAGTGAAAAAAAATTACAGTCTTCGTCAGTTTACAATAAATGGATATATGGGTAGGTTGGTTCCAAATATTTTGTAAGCCTATTTCAAAGGAACAACTTTTTAACACGACAACGGATTGTATGTTTAGAATCTTCGTTAAGTTGTATAGGATCTGCTAAGAGGTCCACCCCAGGTAACGGCAACACTGGCCTATGGATAAGTCTGGCTGAACGATCCTATATCAGTGGTGGTGCGTATTCAGTGAGGGGCCACCTAGCTTGCGACTACCCAAGGGCGAATCCAGGATTTTTTTCTGGGGGGGCACAAGTATGTCTGGGAAGGGCACTAGTTTGTACTGTCCTTCTAAGTATGTACTGTGATAGAACCTCTACAAAAAAATCCCGTTCTGGGGGTACGAGGGCGCGTGCACCCCCCTAAATCCGCCCTTGCAACTACCCTTTTAGGCATCTTGGTGCGTCTGCCCCATCTTCGATTCACTATGTCACTGGTCAATAGCGTCAAGAACGAATTCGTTCCATAAAATCACGACAACTTACTTGATTCCATCAATAGCGTGCTCTGAAAGCCAGTGCAAGTGAAACTGCATGAACGTGTAGTTGGCCCGTAAAGGTCCACCGGCGAGTGTGGGACCCTTCGGAAAGTCCACGTTTTTCCATATCGCTGCACAGAGAATAACAAAATTCCAGTCGGTTGATTAATCATGAACTATTCTACAGATATAAGGTACCTACTTACTTTCAAAATGATTCGAGGATGAGATGATATCAAATAAAAAATTGGTTTTAGCTGAATTTGATACGATACCATATTATTTGTCTTTACATTGCTGGCACGTGTAGATTTTGCTATCTATCTTCACATACTTATGATGTTGGAATGTATTACAGGTATGCCAGGGCTCTGAGTCTAATGTACTGTACCTACTTATAGCAAAGTTTATAGGTTCGAAATAAAATATCAATTTATGAAAAATGTATTCTTACCTATTTAAAAACAAGCTAACCTACCTGTATGTCCATTATTCTCAGCCTGCACATGCACGTTGTCATATCCGTTGTATTGTAAAGGACCCCTGATGTGGGAGCCATATTGGTCTTCAGTAGCGTCACTGGTCAAAATGTTGATGGGAGACTGTCGTTTGCCTGTGGTACACATGCCTGGCCACTGGTTTTCCTCTACGTAGAAATATTAAAGTTTTTATTACAGACACTTAAACATAACATTCGATTATTCAAGTGCACCGAAACCCGCAAATAAATGCGCATGCACAGACAATGGACCTGCACCACTACCACCGAATCTCAACACGTGTTTCGCCCCTCCACAGAGCATCATCAGGATAAAGACCGCCCGGCACTGACTGCTGCCGAGAACCAAGTGACTCACTCTCTATCTTATGTTATGATGGACTTCCGCATAATGATCACCATTGAAACACCAAATGAACAACACTACTGAACACCATATTCTACTGAAACATCCGTATCTCTCTTGATTCTAGCTGACGTTTGGCTAATTTTCTCATTAAGATCGGTATATTTTCTTACACAATAAAATATTACAGTGTTACCCCAGAAAATTGTTGCAAAGTCTTTCAAAGGGATACTTGTGGTGACGGTTTGTCATTTTTGTGAACTCTCTACGGCGGCGTAGCGGTCGTAGCAAATATGTAGCAGTAGCTACAGAGTTAAAATGCTACGTATAGTTTTTAATTTTTTTTATTTCTCATATTTCTTTCACTTTTGTTGTTCTTACAAAGGAGGTTCTTACAAAAGAGAAATATGAGGAATAAATGCTTAACTTCATTGTATAGTTCTGTTTTCTAAATTCACATTACACGTTTGACATACACACACACACACATGACTGTGATAGTTTATATTATGAAACACATTATGTTTTGCTATTGTTATTAATATCAAATTAATAAATTTGGAATTACAAACAGAAATTATATAAAAAGCTATTGTGTGTGGGTGGTTTGTGGTATTTTATACAATAAACTAGATTTCCGCCCCGCGGTTTCACCCGCGGCTTACTGAGTTTTCTCATGGGAATCAGGCATTTTCCCGGGGTAGCCTATGTGTTAATCCAGGTAATGCCAGCTAACTACATACCAAATTTTATCAAAATCGCTTCAGCTGTTTAGACGTGAAGAAGTAACAAACACACACACTCACTCACAAACTTTCGCCTTTATACGGGGTGTAAAGGACAGCGTCCCGCAAACTTATAAGTGAGTATTTTTTCCCGTTTTCGGCTTGTCAAATTCATACTTAATATTGCTCTCAATCTTGAGATCGCTTTATAAATACGACCCTAAAAGAAGAAGCAAATTTTTTACTTAGGTTACTTAACTTACCTCCATATGACCAATGATCACCACCATGGCCGGCTTCCACACAAACTGAAACAATGAAGGTATCTATTTATTAGGAATACCAATATAATTGAAATGTTTTAATTTTTTGTCTTAGGTTTGCTCTTGCTCTACCATAGGTGACCGAAACATGATCTACGATGGAGCGTGGTCATGCAAAATCCTTAAAGGTAAAAAAGGGAAAAAAAATCCTTTAGTACCTATAGGTAGAACCACACACTGACAATGGTACCTACATAGAAAAGGTGTTTTATTTTTGGCGCCAGACGGACCCTAGCGGAGCGTATCATACCATTGCTTATAAATTTTGACAACGTAATTAAAACTTCTAAACATTTATCAACTCTCGGGTGTTCTATGCGTAAAATATCCATAAAATCATATTACAAGCAGTTTGGTAAATATTGGCATAATCATTTAAAAATTATGACGTAACTACCGTTTGTACGGAATTCGATTCCCGGGGTAGAAGTGATTCCAAATTGACAGCAATATATAACGGACGAGATAAAATTTTGTCATAATGATTTTTGTGTCAAATAGGGTCAAATCGGGTTCAATTTTATTTATTCAAGATTAGTAATACGGGGCAAAAACGCCTTCTAAAGGGAGCTGATAGTTAGCCTAACCCGTAACATAATACCTAACTATTTAACACTTTTGTAGAATACAGATAAATGATAATTTTGTATGACTAAAACATAAAGCATTTCCATGTAGTACATGTCAATTGTATTCACTTTTAGAATACTTTGTTTTGTGTAGTATTCAAATGAGCACCAAATATTCTTAACATAGAAAATATTGGGTGTGTTACACGAGCATAGAAAAGGCACGAAAATGCTTAGATCTGGTTAAATAGTAGAAAAAATCAGGGGATTTGTAGAGCAGTTCTGTGGTGACGGGTTGTCAGACCGTCTGAATTGCAATAGCTTTTAAACCTTTTGACTCCTTTACTGTCTCTTATATGCCCCGTGTGGTGCCGGGTTAGAATAGCATCACCCCATAACTTCCTGTGGTTGTCGTTAAAGGCGACTAAGGGATAAATCCAGGGAATGGGCAGCAGCGTTCCCTGTGAATGGGAAACTTCTACTGCGCTCACCAACCCGCCTGCCAAGCGTGGTGAGTTGAGTATGGCAAATACCCCCAATGTTGGGGAAGCCCATGTCCAGCAGTGGACTGATGTGGCTGATAATGATAGTAATAATAATTATTCTTGAGTATTAGCGATCACTAGTGCACGCTGGTATATTTATGTTTCGTTCGAGGATGGAAACGGTAGAGTGTGAAAATTTTAGATAAGGTTCATGGAATATTAGTGACATTGCATACCATTAGAGAGAGTATAGCTGAAAGCGCGTACAAAGTTTTTTTTATTTATAATATAGCGTATTTTTTATGATGGTTGCGGATATTAAATAATAACATAGCAGCTTGCGTTGCGCATGCGCACAATAAAGATTAAGAATAACATATGCTAACTACTTTGATGAGTTTTATAATAAAAACACTCATGATAGATTTAATTTTAGTCAAGATTTAGTTAAGTTGTGCGCTCTACGAATCGATAGCATTCTACTATGTATTCAGCTTGACTACAGAATATATTTATCTCATAAGAGTTTATCTTTTCAACATTAAATACCTACCTTTTATTAATTAACCTATTAGATGGTAGGCGTGGCAGTTGACATCCACAAAAATTAAGAATAAAGAAACTTTTCCAGAACAGTTAAGACAATGTTACGACATAATCTGACAGTTTACAGAAAGACGAAGATAATGTCACTTTGTTGTATTAACTGTTATTATTTAAGTAAAAGATTAACACATTCTAATTATAGCACAGCTATGTTTTTACTATTATTTTAAGATTTTAACTAAGAATCTTACATTTTAATTAGACTGAACTTAATTTAATGTTAAGTCCATCCTCAATTTAGAAAAGCCAGTAAACAATTAAGAAAATTTATACATTTCTCGTGTTTTGAAATAAGTTTTCACTTATCAAAATCATTACCAGGCAGGTGCCCATTTAATAAAGACTGAACTATCAATATGTGTTTGGTATTGTTTTTAATTTATATGGTCTGCAATAGTAGTTTTTTTCGTTCCATAATATTTTTTATGAAAAGGCAAATATTAATCTGATCTGAATTTTATTAATTTCAGATAGGAGTTTTTTTATTCTTGTCCGTAAATTATAAAGTTTGAGTAAGTAGTTCAGCAAATTTTTTAGAAAAACTTTGTTTTTGCAACTTACCGAAAAAACTGATAAATATCACTGAAATTGTCTTCATTTTCAAAAATAAAACTGAAACACTAAACCCCGAAATTCACTGAAAATAAATACACTGAACAATATTCAAAATATTTATTTCATTTTGCCAACACGTTCGCCCATCGGCTGTACAACCAGTGACATTAATTTTGTTTTAATTTTTTTATATAGGTTTTTTAGTCGCGTTTTTAAACTGTCGCGTAAAAACTTTTTTTTATCATTTTCGCGCTGCACACTGCCGCGATGAATGTCCCTACTGCGGCTGATATGGACATTAATGTGATAAAAGGAAATTGAATACACACGGCCAGCACAGTTACAAAGCAATTTGATAAAAGAAACGAAACCAATAGATGCAATAGATTTGGGAAAAGGACATTTTGAGAAAAGGACTTTTTGAGAAAAGGACATTATGAGCTGAGTTGGATAAAAACTGTAATAAAAAAAATCGAGATGAGAAGAGATGAGAAAGATTTTACACGAAATTGTGAGTATAATTGATTAGAACTGCTTTAATCTAGATGGTCGAGATGGTTTTTTCAGAGGAAGTTACTAGGGTTGCCACGAATATTTTATTCGATCTCACACTCGTAGTGGTGACAGATAGAGACGACACACGCTGCCCTTCTATTTTATGTAATAAAAATAAAAGGAGGTTGTGTGATACCTATCTCTTGCAATATTAATATTTCGATAAACTATCCATGAAAATACTCGAATAAATGGCAAGCGATTATCACAGGCAGTTATCTTTGAATAACTAATTGTTCTTTTTAACAAAACTGTTTCAAAGGATCGAAACCGAACGACTTATATCAGGATTTATTTTCAGGAAATTATTTTTTTTTACTTTCTCATACAAAATGACCACCTCGATCAGGCAATTTGTATGGAAAATAAAAAAAAAAAGTTAGAGAATTTCCTGGTGAAAGTTGTTCAGTTTCGTTGACTAAGCAACTCCTATTAGTTTGTCTCCTGAGGCGCAAAGTTTCGGAACCTTTATAGGAGTTTAAGGCTCGTATTTATAAAGCGATCTCAAGATTGAAAGCTATATCAAGTCTGGATTTGACACGGCGTTTTGTACTAAAATGACATTTCTGATACGAACTTAAACTCGCTGTCACTCTCAAGAGGCCTAGGAGTCGTGGTCGCTTGCTAGTCTGCCCGTCCCTGTGTATAGCCTCACCTTGTGGAGTGGCGTCGCGCGCAGCTCTACCTAATTTGCTAATAAAATCTCTGGGATGTACCGACTATGCTAAACCATCATATAGGTCATGGTTACAACACCATAAGAGCATTTCTTGGAGTAAAAAAACGATGTAAATATACGAACTGAAAAAGTAGAAGTTGTTATGTAAGAAAAAATCAGTCGGTCCTTCTGTCAGATATTTTTTAACAAACAATTTTATTTTTTTAGAACAATTTCAGTTTTTTTTGGTATGACAAACAGCATGTCACTCCAGCCAGATTGTTACAGTATCAAATATAATAATAAATAAAATATGGTCAACTTAAATCTGACTTTTCTTTCAGTGTATTTTGTTCATATTTCTTTTTTATAGTATTCAAATACTCATAAGATTAGAACAATAATTTATACATACTAGTTTTTTGTCAATGAAATGTCAAAGGTGCCCCTCAAAAAATTACTGGCGTCGGTCATTTTTTTTTAGTCCTTTGATGATCTTTCTACCCCATGAGGGACACAGGCGTAATTCATGTACGTGCAGGATTGATGCACTGTCTGCACACAGAGGATGAGGGGTGACAAAGGATGCGGGCGTCTCACCTGTCTCGTTGACGCCATTTATCCTCCAATCGGACGCAGACGTGATGTAGACTGGATAAGTGATTTGATTGGACATGATGGCGATATACTACGGCTTCCATGATGGACGGTGATAAAAACACCGAATACACTGGAAGCTTTCTGTTCTCGAGACCGTACTGGAAATTACGTAAAGGATTTGTTTGTCGGGCGCATTTTTCAGGCTCATTAAGGAACATTGGTCGACATGTGAAAAATAAAGGTCCTCCTATACAAACGGTGTCAGCGGTTCGAGTCATTTTGTATGGTAGGACCAATTTTTTTTTTCATATTTGGGCCTAAGTTCCTTGCGGAAAGTTGTTCAGTTTCATGAGTAGGTATGTGCACACCTCAAAGTTTGGTTAGCAATTTTTTTTACTCCCGGTATAAGCGTTTTTTACTCCATTGACTCACTCATCACTGCAAGCAAGGGTCAACAAACAGCAATGACCTTGATACAGGGTGTTAATTGAATCCAGTCTGCGCGTGCGGCTAACTGGATTACGGGGATTCATCGCGGATCTACGGATCTACGGCACTTCCGTAAACGTGAATTATTATTGCTGATTAAATTGTTTATGAAACAAAAATATAATCTTCTAATGTTGTTTGTAATAAAGAATGGGCTGCCGTGTCAAGGAGTAGACAGTTTTTCATACTCTGACATGGTTTATGTAGTACAGGGTACGTTTTCTTAATATTCTGCAGGTGTCCAGTATCACTGCTTTTTCTATAAATATAATTGAAATATGTGACATATCTATTTCAAATTATCTATATAATAATAAGTACATGAACACGTTTAAAAATAGGTTAGGTACACTAAGGCTCGTATTTATAAAGCGATCTCAAGATTGAGAGCAATATTAAGTGCGGAATTTGACAGGTCGTTTTGTACTGGAATGACATTTCTGATACGAACTCAAACTCGCTGTCAGTCTCAAGTGCTGATCATAAATACGGGCCTTCTGGAAGTCGTTAGTTCACAAAAATTAAATCTATCATGAGTGTTTTTATTATAAAACTCATCAAAGTAGTTAGCATATGTTATTCTTAATCTTTATTGTGCGCATGCGCAACGCAAGCTGCTATGTTATTATTTAATATCCGCAACCATCATAAAAAATACGCTATATTATAAATAAAAAAAACTTTGTACGCTTATTTGATACCAAATTATTCAAAAACTACTGTTTTATTTGTTAAATCTTTCACCAATAAATTCACCTTGTAAGCCTATAAAATCTAGCTATATTCAAGGAGTGTAAAGAATAGCTCAAAATAAAACTAGCATAATTTCTTCACTAAAGATTTGTAAGAAACGTAAGCTATTTTAAATGTGGAAAAATTATTCGAGACATAGCTAAAATCTAGAGCCACGCACGGGTGAACCAACAGCTGTTGCGAAATTACTTTAAAGGAAGATATAGACGATCATATAGACGATAATTTCAGGATGAATCTAATTAAAAATGTATCTGGCTCTAAAATTTATCTTTATGGAAGGAAATGCTACTCATCAGACTAAAAAGATAGCGATCCTTTTTATGAATATTAGTGAGTTGATACTTACATACTATCACGCCTGTATTTCTAATGGGGTAGAGGGTCAACGACCCAAACAAAGGTCGTTCCGCCACGTCTGATAAGATAAGTTTGAGGGTTGTTTATGATAGATCTGTATATTGCTATAATGACAGGTTGTCAAAACCCTCAAATCCCTTAGCTGGTTTTTATAGCATGCCCGGGAGGAGATGCTGCTGGAACATTCTATGTTTTTCTATCACTCCCAGTCTAGCACGGAAGTTGGTTTTACTGAATAAAATCATCTAACTGTGTTTTTTTTATTAAAACTGAAAGCAAATCATACTTGTTCCGTACCAACTAATGTGGAACAAAACAGCTTTGTACTTGCTGTAACTAATATAATCAGGTGTATTTTTGAGGCTCCTACACACTATGCCGCCGGCATTGCCGGCGGGCCGCACAAGCCGCGCGTGTCGCGAGCCAAACATTCATGTGACCTTGAATGATGTTCTGCGGCACGTGCGGCAAGGCCCAGTGTGTAGGAGCCCTTAGGTAGTTCGATGAGCTCAGTGGCGCTCCCCAAGTAATAAATTTATTGTGTCTCAAATACAAACTTGTTAGAGGAGCTCATCGAACCGACTTCATAGACATTATTCGGTTACTAATTCGGTGTTCGGCAGCACTAACTAGACAGTCTACAGTTCGTCAAGGTGGGAATCAATGCCGAGCCGTTGTCGTGAAGTTGCCGTGCTGGCAAGTGGAAAAGCGTAGGTACCACATAATTTAATTGTTTTTCATACATTATTTCTTCGACGATACCACGATACACGTCTAGAGGAAAAACGCCCAATTCCAGTGCTCTCACTCACTTTCATTTAAAACCTTGACGTACTTGTACCAGCTGTTAAAGATGCCATGTAGAGTGGCAAAACACACGTGTAGTAGATGATGTGGTGATTTAGATTCAATTTTTCACAGACGCGAATTGATAGAGACTGTTTTGTAATAATATCGTCACAGAAATGTAGTTCAGTAATAAAACAAATGAGATTGAGAAACGTTTTACCGTAAGGATAAAATTGAGCCTTCATTATCTTAACCAACCTGTTAGTTCATACAGTGAAAATCTTTGTAATTCCCTTCATGGGTATTAATCAATAGGATTTACACTGAAAGCAACTGCCTCCGTGGTCTAGTGGTCTGAGCCATGGGCTTACGATCCGGAGGTCCTGGGTTCGATTCCCAGGGGGGGAACACAAAGTTGATATTTGTCAATTTATCACTTTGTGAGGTTTTCCCCAGTTTGGTTAGGACATTGCAGGCTGAATCACCTGATTGTCCGAAAAGAAAAAGGATTTCGTGCTTCGGAGGGCACGTTAAGCTGTCGGTCCCGGTCGCTGTCTTTGACAGTGGTCGTTACTGAAACCATGTCAGAGGCCTATAGCTGAGCTACTAGGCGGTTTGAAAACTCTGACACCAGGGTTTATCGGGTCGTTGTTCGACTCGAAAATCCACTCGCTAAGAAAGAAAGACTGAAAGCAAGGGCTGATTTAGGGGGATTTAGGGGGAACCCCCAGACATACTTGTGCCCGCCCAGAAAAAATCCTGGATCCGCCCTTGACTGAAAGGCTAGGGTTGATTGTAGTTGTGGATGGATGTACTCGTCAGGAATGGAATATGACATTTGATAAGTATTCCAGGGAATCTATGTTGAAGAATAAATTATTTATTATTTTTCATTATGAAACAGCTGAAGTCTTGATATCAGCGACTGACATGGAATTTTTAAACATTAGGCAAATTTTTACCTTGAGAAAAGCCAGTTGTAATATTTTTACGCGACAGTGCTATAGATTCGTAGGGAGCACAACTTAAGTAAATCTTAACTAAAATTATTACTTTCCCATTCTTTTCTCTCAGGATAGAAAATGACAGGTGACCATTTTAGATATGATTTAAGATATTTACCTCATCGAGAAAATCGATTTGTCTAATATTTTTAAACAAAACAGCGCGTGTCGTGTCGTAACATAAACAATTTCATGCTGTCTATAATAATAACATGCACAAAAATTCTCATTGCAAAAGATTCGTTTAACCCAGTCCAAATCCTTATCTAATTCTTTGGAAACGTCACATAATTCAATCAACAGGACACGGTATGGCAAATTACAATCTGCATTCGTTTTTACTACCGATTGAGTTGGATTCCAGCCTGAATTGTGGATTTTATCAATAGGTGGATGACCTAATCAATCAGTTATGTAATGATCGCAAAAACATACGTACATAGATACTACTTACTTACGTACGTATAGTGCCGCTTTTATGGGGTTTACCTTCCGTATTACCTTCCATGCTGAACTGGGAGTGATAGAAAAACATAGAATGTGCCAGCTGCATCTCCTCCCGCGCATGCTGTAAAAACCAGCTAAGGGATTCGAGGGTTTAAGTGTATTGCAATTTTAGGCGATCGATGGGCTGACAACCTTTCACTACAGCAAAATACACAATCATCTGTAACCCTCAAAACTTGTCAGACGTGCCGGAACGACCATTGTTTAGGTCGTTCTCGCTCTGCCTACCCCATTAGGGATAAAGGCGTGAATTTATGTATGTATGTTTATGGGGTATAGGTCAATAAGCCTTACACTGTAAGAAAAATAGACAGGCATCATTTACTGTAAGGCTGAACTGAGTTGTACCTACTCGCAGCTTCCAGACCCAGGAATGATAGGATGACCTCAAGGCACGGAGTTCAGCCTGCACTGTCCTAACAAAAGTGTGAACAATCGCACACACCAATAAAATATAAAATTTATAAATCAACATAACATTGATAAACCAACAGCCATTCATAAATGAGCACATACGTTGTAAGATATACTAATGTCTAACGATTGCTAATTTGTTTCAACAGGCGTTCTAGTTTGAGTGCCTTGTCTTTATATTTGTTGTGTTTGTTCTGGATGTATGTGTTTCTATATGTTATCTATATTCAGTGTACTACTGTAATATCATGTTCGAAACGTCTGGGCCATTCTAGATCTTTAAACTAAGAGATCTTCAGTGGCTTATTAGTTATTAGTGAAGTTCATACTGCGTAGCATAAGCCAAGACGGTTATTGTCTAAATGATTCAATCAGGCTTTTTGATTGGTCAATCAGTAAGAGGGCTCTTTCATATTTAATGTCTAAATTAGAATCATTGCCGTCTCATGTTTGTTGTTAAATAGTTCATGAGTTTTACTAATAATAAACTCTGTTTGCACGTTTTTCTGTTGGAGATACGCATTAGGCACTATAGGCAGATAGAAATTCATCTCTTGGTCTTCCTATAATATAAAATAAACTTTATTATCAGACCAACCAAACAGTCCATAGATTTTTTTAGTAACAATGATGAAACACGTATAAATTATTTTTTAATCATTAGCCTAAATACAAAATTTGAAGATCCTACCTTCAAAATTGACGGACTTTCATACAAACTTCAACCCCCCTTTTTACCCGTTTAGGGGGGGGGAAATCCGCAAATCCTTTCTTAGTGGGAGGTTACGTTATAAGAGGAACTTGCTCTGTAAGTTTAACGATTCTAGCTTTAGTAGTTTAGGCTCTGCGTTGAAGAATCAGTCAGTCAGTCAGTCAGTCAGTCAGTAAGGACAAACGATTTTATAAGTTTAGATTATGTTAGATACTTTGTGGTGATGCTTTTGTCAGATTTCTTTTAACATCTTTGACATAAGTTGATTGATTCATTGATTCAAAATGTATGTAATTTATATTATTGCATGTCTGTCTGTTTGTTACAGATCTTCGACTCACAGTTTCACCCCCAGGCCCAGGAATCAGAGATTTTTACCTTGAAATTAATGTAGTTTCCTATGGTGAAAAGTAATACTAGATCAAAGTTAGATAGATATTAATATCCCTATACAATTTAAAAGAAGCTCCTATGAAGTAGTTTTAATTAACGTTTCTGTAGGAAATCTCCACTAACCATCGTAGCAACGACGATATATTAAATATCATCTGTATGAGAAGTTTATTCAAATTAATTACGTAAAAACACTCCAGCGGTTCTGAAACTTTTTAGACTTAGTACCACAGAACCAACATGACCAAAAGTTAACTTTTCTGGAGAATATAGCAATAAGTACATACACAGTCAGTTATTTCTAAATTGATCTCAAAAGTTGTCAGTCGTAAGGTACTATTATTTTTTCTGTGGTCGTTGCGACTGCGTCTTTTTTTTATTAGGTCATTTACGATCTGCTTACCCCGTTATAGTTAGGGTCCTATTGGGAAAAGTTGACCAAAATTGCGTCGAGCATTGCCACTTGGCATGGCTATTCTACAGGTCAAACTGAGCTGAAAAAGCCCTGTTGCCAACCTCGACTCCGCGACAGGGGGGAGGGGGAGGGGGTTAAAATATCAAGCTCCCGGCGTTTAGAAAAAAAAATCTAGTGGATGTAATTGAGGTACAAAGTCAAGTTTGGTGTCGTTTTCTGATAAATCGAAGATGGCCAATTCATTAGCCATCTCATTTTTGTATGTTTTCATAGAAAAAAAATTAAAAATACGTACAACTCTGCACTCCAAGTGTATAAAAAATATAAGCAAACCCCAACATTTTCAGATTTTTATATGGAAGATGGTGAAAAAAAAAATACTCACTAAAGGCTCTTTAAATGTAGATTACAAAAACATTAACATCAAATAACTTATTACCTAATAGAAATGTAAAAAAAAATTAAAACTTATTGCGGTATTCAAATATCTAAATCCCGGCGCCTGAAAAAAAAAATATCTAGTGGATGTTATGGAGGTAGAAAGTCAAGTTTGGTGTCGTTTTCGGATATATCGAAGACGACAAATTTATTGGCTATCTAATTTTTGTATGCTTCTATAGAAAAAAATAAAAATGGCTACAATTGTGCATTCCAAGTTTAAAAAAATATAAACAAATCCCTTTATTTTCAGATTTTATATTGAAGATAAGAAAAAACTCTGTTAAAGCTCTCTAAATATAATTACAAAAACATAAACAACACAATTAACTTTTTACCTATTAATAATGTAATAAAAATATATTATACTTATGTACGACCATGTTCAGCGCCATAGTGCGAAAAGAGCTAAAAATGCAATAAATATGTAATTTGAATGTGTCGATTTAAATATATTTTTTTTTGACGGTGTTGTTTTTGACGCCCCCCACAGCCTAGTTGGCAGTGTATCTGCCTGCTACGCAGAGGGTCCTGGGTTCGATTCCCGGCCGGGGCAGAAATTTGAATGATGAATTTAAATGCCTGTTTCTGGGTCTGGGTGTTCTTTGTGGATGTTTCTGTGTATGTCCATGGCACCCCGATACAGAGAATCCTAGTGGGGGCTATGAGTGTGATCGTGTTTGTTTGTGTTTAATATAGGGTGAAATAGAAATAAGGCCTGATTCGTAATAGATTTGCCAAATTCAAAAATCTGCCACATTAAAGTCTTCCACCCTTTTTTGACTTGGTTTGCAGCATCGATAGTACTAATGTTTCTAAATTATAATCTCTATTTGAGTAGGTATGTAAAATTCGATGAAAAGACAGAAAAATGAATTTACGTGAACAACGTGAGAAAATCGCTGTTAAATGAATGGGAAATACTCAGCGACCGAACAATTTCATCGCAAAAGACCTAAAACTTCTGAGAAGAACATTTGATATGGTTCTAAAATGAGACTTTGAGACCCTGTCGATCGCTCAAAAGCTTCAAAACATAAAACGTGGTGGTGCTTGTGATCCTGGGCTCGATAGGAAAATCATTAAAACGATTTTTTATAACCGCAGGATGTCGGAACGCGATGTTGCTAAAAAACGTTGCAAGTCAGTCCATGGTAAGACGTGCTAAGGAAATTTGCCGCTATGAAGACCAAGAAGAAGCAAATCGTGCCAAAACTTGGGAAAAACAAAGAGCAAAAATAAAAACTAGGTCTCGAAAGCTGTATGACTTTCTAGGCACAAAAATTTTTCACTTCATTCGTTCGTGACGAAACCTATGTAAAAGCAGATTTTTCCTCATTGCTTGGTGATCAATATTATGCCATTTCAGAAGGACGAAGTGTTTCGGATTTAGAAACCACGATTGGAATGGAGAAGTTTGTCTCCAAACATCTGGTATGGCAGGCATTTGTCCCTGTGGTGATTGCAGTCGTGCATTTGTTACAATTGGAACAATCAACAAGGAAAATTATATTAATGAATGTTTCAAGAAAAGGCCTGTTACCTTTTATTTGAAAACATGATACTTAGGCTTTATTTTGGCCAGATCTGTCTACGTGTCGCTATCCTAAGGACACCATCAATTTCCTCCAACAAAACGATATCCAAATCGTGCCTCAAACACCCACCCAATGTTCCACAGTGCGGTCATATCGAAAGATATTGGGTTCTAGTTAAGGGCGTCTTGCAGAAGAGACAATCAAGACTTCTTAAGAAAATGGAACACAGTGAGCAAGAAAGTCAGTAATGACTCTGTCGCACGATTGATGGTGGGCATCCAGAAGAAATAGGGGCAAGAGTGGGAGAAAAAGAAAACCTGTTGACGAAGTCATTATATATTAATTCTTAAATTGTTATTTAACAAACTAAATAGTTTTTATGTGAAAATAAAGCTTTGGCTCACAGATACAGACTTTTGAATTCGGCAAATCTATCACGAATCAGGCCTTAATCGTAGATACCTACTCGTTTGCCGCGCCACAACATAGGCCGCACGTACGTTCAATATTTTTTTCTATGTTAATATTAATAAAAACATATTAGATGTTTATGTTTTTATAATCTGTATTAAATGGGCTTTTACTGACTATTTTTTATAAATCATCTTCCACATAAAAATCTGAAAATATAGGGGACTGTTTGTAAATTTTTAACACTGGTTATACATAATTTTAGGCGTTACGTATTTTTCCTCTATGAATACCTACAAAAAAGTTATGCCCAATGAATCGGCCATCATTGAGTTATCTGAAAACGACACCAGACTCGGCTTTGTATCACAAATGTAGTCACCAGATTTTTTTTTTCCGAGCGCGGTTGTTTGGTACTTTGAGCCCCTGCCCCACCCCTCTGACGCGGAGTCGTGCGTGGCAACAGGGCTTAATAGGCTCAGTTTGGTCCATATAACGTCCATACCAAGTGGCATTGCTCGACGCAAAATTGGTCAGGTCTCCATACAACGATGCCCAATAGGACCCTAGCTATTAGGGGTACAGGCGTATGTATTTATGTATGCACCTAGCTGAGGTCGCAAATGTCATAGTTTGCCAAATTTTAGAATTCCGTTTGGACATAGCAATTTTCAACATAAATAATAGTAGTTCAGTGTTTTCAATAGTTATCAACAAACGAACAGGATATATGTATGATGTATGTGTCCGAACACTGGGTTCAGTAATGCGCCTTGGGAGAAGCATAATGTCCAATAATGTACTTAGTATTTTTATTATTAATCCAGCTATCTATGTCCAGCATTTATATAGCGTGTCATTAAAACATAAGGTAAGTTGGTGGACTGATCATCATCTAATTATCATAACTGCCTCCATGGTCTAGCGGTCTGAAGATCACTAAAAACTAAGTCTGACGCCGCCGCCGATAGTTGATCTCTGGGAGATTGGTCGCCGTGACCGAAAATCGGTAGGGAAAACTATAGGTACTGTAGTGGACAGATACAGATGATAAGTAAGCCCCCCTTTCCCACGTGATACACTTTGAGAACCGCAACTGAAACTGAAGTACAACGCTAAATTATCTACTGAGACAGTATTTGTTTACTAGTGCGCGTGCGCCGACGTTTCGGAAACATGAGCTCCTCGTCAGCAGAAACTATAGCAAAGAAAAAAAGTGTTGCACATTCCTATGACGAGGCCGTTGAACTTGCTGGTGAGTGATTTGGCTTTGGATAAATCCAGGGAGTTGGCAGCAGCTTTCCTTGTGAAATGAACTCGTTCGACTGAGCTCGCCTAACCGCCTGCCAAATGTAGATGGATTGCAGCGAAGAAGCGATAAATAAATAAAAAACACAAATGAATCGACTGCTTTTCCTGTAAAAATCAGTAAACTGCCTCCGTAGTCTAGCAGCCTGAACTCTGAGCTCCTGATCCGGAGGTCGTGAGTTTGATTCGATGCTGGACTGGGAGTGACAGAAGACCATAGAATGTGCCAGCTGCATCTCCTCCCGGGCATGCTGTAAAAATCAACTAAGGGATACGAGGGATTTCATGGGCTGACAACCTGTCACTATAGCAATAAACTGATCTATTTGGACCAACCTCAAAACTTCGATTAGAGAGTTCGATTCTCACGGAGGGAATATATAGCTGTTGATATTTGGGGGCAATGCAGGCTGAATCACCTGATTATGTGCAAGAAAAAAGATTCCGTGTTTTGGAGGGCACGTCAAGTCAAGCCATCGGTCCCGGTAGAGCTGTCTTTAAAAGTGCTCGTTACACAAATCATAGGCGGCTTACAAACTCTGACACCAGAATCCATCGCCCGTTCGTCTACTTGAAAACCCACGAAGAAGTAAACGGATTCAAAATTTCAATGCATTGTACTATTTATCTGATAGGCTGACGACCGTTGTCTCTACAACAATACTAATTTCATTTTAAAATGACCTTCAACTATACAGGGTGTTAATTTAATTGCGTGCCATAGCTTAGTTAGGGGGTGTTTTAGTAACGTAAAAAAAGAAGCCCATAAAAATAAAATAAAATCCAACTCAATAAATTAAAAAAAAAAAAACAGTAATCGGTAGGTATTCATAATATCATAATGATTCCTAGTTTGCGTCTGGCCGCCCTATACTGGCTATAATCAATCCCGCGACTCGCGCAGGCCCGGTTATAGCGCGAGAGCTAGATGCTGCTCTTGGAATCATAATAAATAATGACTATTGAATTTTTATTTTTTGAGTTGGATTTTTTTTCATATTTTTTATGGGCTCCTTTTACGTTACTGAAACACCCCCTAAGCTATAGCACCGCTTAAAAAGTTCTCCCGTAGGAATGAGTTATTTTCTGGCGTAAATATTACCCTTTGCCGTATTTCAACATGTGCTAAGCTTTAAGGCCGTTACACACGTAACTATAACAATGTATTATATCCGGACAGATTACAGTATCTTATAGGTATTATTAGTGTCAAAGCCTCATGAAAAAAATAAAATATATTTTTAGAATGGGAAATATTAAAAAATATATTGTTAACAAAAATTGATTACCGCCTTCTAATACTGAAACCCTCAGATCCCTTGGCTGGTTTTTACAGCATGCCCGGGAGGAGATGCAGCTGGCACATTCTATGTTTTTCTATCGCTCCCTGTCCAGCATGGAAGTAAGCTAGGATAAGGAAGCTATTATACGAGTAGAATTTATCTGTTAAGACGCACGCACTGAAATAAGCAACAAAAGTGTTAGTCTAACTCCCACTTTCTTTAAAATATTATATAACTAGCTGGTGCTGGTGGTTTATTAGTGGTTTAAAAAACAAAAAGCTTTTTCTGTTCGGATGTTTAACCGCTTGTCACTCACACGGGTGACGGCTGAAAATCAGTGTTGCCCTCTGGGTAAAATGAGCCTTGGCCCTTTCGTATCACTACGGCACACATGTGCATATTTTAAGAACCATTTTAATTTGTTCATACTATTTTTGTGCACTTAAACTATTTAAAATGTACATGTGTTTTGTAGAAGTGTGAATAAAGCGTTTTATCTATCTATCTATCTATCTATCTGGTGCCTGCGACTTTGTTCGCGTAAAGGTTTGTTGGATACGCTTCAAAATAGAGGTAAGGTACTTAAAAATAGACATAAATAAGTCAGTCAGATGTAAATAAATTGTAACACTGAGTACCGACCTAGCCACCTAGGTTTTGTGAATGAGGTTGTTACATTATATCTAAGGCCCGTATTTTTAATCAGATCTCAAGAGTGACAGCGAGTTTGAGTTCCTATCACAAATGTCACTTTAGTACAAAACGACCTGTCAAATCCATACTTAATATCGCTCTCAAACTTGAGTTCGCTTTATAAATACGAGCCTAAGTACCTATCTTTTTTCCGTAAGTGCGGCAATCCTCCCCTTTACCCCCCTAGTTTCTGCCTATCTATGATCCCTACAATTAGTTTTTTGCATTTATCACAGACAGATTTTGTATTGATATGTATGTATAAAGATAATATGAAAGAAATAATCGCTTCGATTTATTGTTAAGGTAGGTATTAGATTTTATTTTTGTGCATTTTTTCGAACGAATCGCCTCTTTACTCTTCACACGTGAGAAAATAATTTATTTATTACTATCATGGTTACTATGTAGTACAATTTAAAGTAGGTACCTAATTTATTCAATTACTTACCTGGACATCGTGAGCTTGCATTGCGGCATGGATCTTCTTTGGTCGCAGCACGAGCTACCACAACAAACAACAGGGCAGCCCACATCTTAGGAGAATACTGTAACATCGGAAAGACCTAGATACAAAGTAACCTCTACGCATTTCGCTCATAACCTGAACAAATACCTATATGAAAATATAATAAAAAATAGAGAAACAATGCTTGTTTTTCTCAAGAAACAATTAGCTTTACAAATAAAAACATTTGTACAAACAAAATAACACAAAGCCGATAAATAAAATAATAATTATATTGAAACAGATATTTTTTAATAGTATGGGCGCTTTTCCACTAGACGGCACGTCACCGGCACGGCGACGATCACGTGATCCTATATCAATACCTATGGGAATCGATGACATGCCGTGCCGGCGCCGTGCCGGCAAGTGGAAAAGCGTGTCATATAATTTAATTGATTTTCATACATTATATCATATACTTAGGTTCCGTTGTTTTTTTTTATTACGGACTTACATTTTGGCGCTAAAAATCCGCCATATTGATTTTTAAATAATAACACCTATCTAAGAACACTCGGGCAAATGAGACGAATCAAACGATACCCAAAAAGAAATATGAGGACAAACATACATACATACGAACTCAAAATCGCTGTCACACTTGAGAGCTGTTTATAACTACGGGCCTTCTTCCATTCTTCTATGCTGGACATACTGCAGACGTGGCAAAAACGGCCTAGGAAGCTGCCAACCCTGAAAGAGATACAGACGTGTTTTTAAGAATTGTGTTCTGTGTATTCAACTTGCAATTCAGGCGTGCATTGTTGACTCGCTGTGCAAATACTTAAATGCAATTAAATTATTATTATGTCAGTGTCATCATAGTTATAAATTTAATTCAAATTATGTACAACTTCTGCAAAGTTTGTGTTTTTCAGAATACTTAATTTTGTATGATGAAATTTACGAATAGTTACATTGATTGAATTGATACTACACTACAGTAATATTGTTATGCAACGAAATCCGTACGTGGTCGACTAGGCCCTAGGTAGGCTCGTTCCCCTCAGTGGAGGCGTATTTGACATTTTGCGAAACTATGAAAAGTCAACATTTTAGGAAACTCAACTTTTTGGGAAGTCGACATTTTAGGAAGTCGACAAAATGGTCCTAAAGGGATTAAATATATATTCTGTAATTCCAGGCCATGGCAAATACAACTACTTCCTCCTGGCTACATGTTCTCTGATCAGCAACGCGGTGGCCATTGACATATTCGGCGTCAGCGTAGTGACGGAGGCTGCGAGGTGTGATCTGCAACTGTCCATCACAACTACCGGGCTGCTGAACTCCACACCCTTGGCAGGTAATCACAGGTCTACTCGTACATAAAACACTTTCATACCTCCCATTAGAATTGCTTGTGTCGATTGAGGTGCCTTGAACACAGAAACAATCTAAATTAACACCTAGACAGGAAAAAAATATTACAAAGTTATCAATTCGTATGCGCACAAAATCACTAAATCTTGACTAAAATGGTCAACTGTCATTGTCTATCCTGATAGAACAGAAAGGAACGGCAGCAATTTTGGTTAAGATTTAGTTAAGTCATGCTCACCACAAATCGATAGCAAAGTCTGTCTGACCTGGAATCGGCCCTGGAAACCTATGAGCAGAATAATAGTGTACTACCATCTAGGGTCTGATGCATATCGAAGAATCGGTTCAATCGTTTTCAAATAATTAAATAAACAAAAGTCAATAAACGACATCATCAAGTTGACGGATCTTACTAGATATGCAACTGTATGGTGATACCTACCTTTGACGAAGCGCTTTTCTTTTATTGGTCTAGTCGGGCCTGAAAAAGATAGCCCTAAGGTTATCAGTGGGCTAAGAATATAATAATATCTAGGCTTCATCTAATTAACAGGTATAGTAATCTTCGCATACCCATGGGGCTTCTACTCAGACCAGCGCGGTAGACGACGAGCTCTCCTGCTGTCCACATTTGGAGGATTCGTTTTCGGAGCATTATGTTCTTTCGCCCCCAACTGGCAGTCCTTCCTCGTTCTGAAACTGGTTGGATGTAGCTTGTAAGTCTGTTATGGGAATGTCTTTAATTTACCAAAAATACTGAGGCATATTCGATGATGCTGCCCGCCCAATCAAGCCTTACTTAACAAAGTGAAAGGACGGAATTTAAGATTTAAAAAGTTGAATCCAAAATCAAGCCCAATATTCAGCAATTTACAATACTACACCGCTGATGTTATGCTAAAGAAGAATAAATGGCGTTGGGAGCGCGCTCCCCGAGCGGCAGCAGCGACTTCTCAAATTATTGACTTGTACAAGCATAGCTTTACGCTTTACTAATAGTTTCCCCTGCGTTGTTTTAGCTCTACGGCTTCATTCAACCTGACGTTCACGTACCTGGGCGAGGGCACCGACAGCCTGCGCCGGCGACGGTACCTTTTCATCACGAACAGCGCAAATTTGGCTGCTGAGCTCATCTTCTATGGTAAGAATAGAAGGCAGTTTGTCCGATAGATTTTAACCGGCGCTCGTATTTTGCGATTTTTTTCGCAGGTGTAACTAATGTGCCACACCCTTGATCCATAGTTAATTCTGGTCAGTGCTTGGACCTTCTACATATAGATACCCAAAAACGGCAATCCAGGGAAAGGTATCATCAAGCACTTGTGAAAATAACACATTGTTTAGAAGCCGTCATGGTGATGAACAAATGTGGACGGTGTGTGAGTGACCTAACCTAACACAAATTCAATGTCATTTTCAGCTCTAGCCTACTTCATCCTCCCTCTCAACATCGCCATCCCAGTCCCCTGGTTGGGGATCACAATCCGTTCCTGGAGGATATACAATCTGGTATTGACAATCCCCCTTGGAATGGGGGCTTTAATGCTCCTAGCGTTGTATGAGAGCCCCAAGTTGTTGGCCAGCACAGGAAGGACTGAGAAGGCATTGGAAGTACTGACGAAGATTTATAAGAGGAATGGGGGGAAAGGGGAGTATTCGGTAAGGTCTGTTCAAATTCAAAATGTTATTAGTACAAATTCTATTCACTCACTCGTGTCTACTGCTCGTACCAATAATTTCTTAAGTTTTAATGATCCTGATCCCGATTTATGTATAACTTAGAACAGAAGTTTCCACAGCAAACAATGCCCCTGTTTCTGTGTCATACTTTGTTTTTTACTTTCGTTGGGATAGCCCTCAGAAGGTTGTAGTATAAGCATCTTATTGTACTTTTTAGGTGAAATCCATATCTGTGGACCAAGGGAGTGTGCCCTCGAAAGGGTCAATATGGAACACGTTGGTCAATCAAACAGTTCCTCTCTTCAAACCACCTCTGCTGTGGCCTACCATAAAACTTTACTATCTTCTTGCTCTTTCTGCTGCTACGTAAGTAATATTGTAAACTGATTTATATAGTTTTATATACATAGATCAGTTTTTAGGTAGTGCTGTAGTGACCCTTTGTAACGTCGTCTGTGCCATCATTCACCAAAATTCTCGTGCTGTCATTCACAGCACAAAATAGTTTTTCATTGCCTAATTTTTGACCAGCGAGATTGGTAGGATCCCATACTCTTTAAACTGGTAATTACCCTTTCAAGAAATGTGTTTGTGATATTTCAGTAACAATGTTTTCTTGATGTGGTACCCGATGGTGGTAAATCTCTTCTTCAACTCATTTTCTGGACAAAGGGGTCATGAGATCCAGAGCTTCTGTGAACGAGTTGTTTCCAATGCCAGCGTGATCACTGTGGTTAAAAATGAGGACGTAAGTACCTCTTAAGGGGTAGGTAGAGCATCAATAACCTCGTAACAGACTTTTAAGCCACATGTAGAAAGTTTTGAGGGTCTTTAGTCACCACAAAAACATATAGTGACAGGTTATCAGCCCTTCTATTGAAATCAAAACCAAATTTTTTTTTTCAGTACATCTGTGACGATAGAATATCTGAAAACACGATATATGCTGGGATGCTGCTAGGACTGACCTTCGCCATTATTAGCTTAGCAGTCACAGCGGTGGCCTCCTACAGAAAACTGGTGCTGATAGGTATATAGATCTTAAATTTTAAAATTTAAAACATTATTAAAATATTACTAACCCATAAGTGCTGGAAATAAACGTTTTCATATAGCGACCACTTGCTAGAATAAGTGTAGTCTAGTGTTGGACAGACAGCGTGTCAAAAAGATGCACAATAATTTGATGAAAGTGGTGCTAGTCAGAATCTACCATAAAAGTTGACGAGTCCTATGATGATAATAGGTTCATATGTAAGCAAAAATTCTCGCATTTGTACGAGTCAAATTGATAGAATCAAACAAAACCAGATTGGCACAAGGCCATGAGGATTAGCGCAATAGAGAAGAGGCCTATTATCAAAAGTAGATGTGACTAAAAATGATGATGTATTTGCAGGGTGCTACGTGATCTCTGGCTTATGTCTGGTGCTTGTAGAACATATAAGCGAACCTGTCACGAATATGATTGCTTTCACCCTGGTGCAGATCACAGCTGTGGGGAATGGAAGTGTCGCTTCGTATTTCGTGGACTTATATCCAACCGTGTACAGGTAAGTCAGAGAACTCGAGATAGATCTTATTTTATCGTAACACTGACTTATTTCTGCCACTAGTCGGTAAATGCTGCTACTGTCATCCTCCTTGTGCCAAGTTCTTCAAACTGATCTTTTTTTTTTTTTTTTTTTAGCAATGGTCCCTAGCTTTTTGCATTGCCTAAAACACACCTGCGTCATCTTCCGCGCTCCGTCGAGCGCACAGACCACTAAGAAGGTCGAGCCTGAGGGTCGAGCGGAACCGAACTCTCCGCGCGACGGAAAGTACCACGCTATGTGCGCTGCGCGCGCATCATTATTCTTTTAAAATATCCAGTGACGCGTACAGGGAAAAAGAATGGACTTGGCATAAACCTCAGGCATAAACCTCATACTTAGTTACTAACATATCCGCGTCTCTTTTTAACTTATGAGAGTAATCCTTTATAAAAAAGGACAACGTTAGTTTTATCGTGTTTTATCATTACAGACTATTTGTAATTGTCCTTTTTTTCATTAGTTCTCCCCACGTTCTCCCATACGTATAGGAAGGCAAGGAGCTTTGGTCATGCAGCCTTATCTGAAAATCATAACCTATTTTCATTTGTAGTCATGGTACATAGAAATGCGAAAGAAACTAAACGGATGGCCTGTGTTTTTATTATAAACTCGTGTTGAAAACCTCGTTTCACTTGTTATTATGATTCTACTCTTTGCTTTTTACTTTTTTTTTGTCCAAAGAGCAGAGTAAATATTTTTGTCAAGATGACAATATGACATAATCGTTGTCAGCAGTTGTCTGCTTGTCTGTATTGTGAAAATATGTATTTTTAACATTTTTATTCAAATTGGGGCAAAATCTTGGAAAATACCGCGCAAGCCTGTGTGGCCAAGAAGTGGCCAATAGCAGTCGCAAGGCGCAAAGGCAAAAATATTGTTGGCCGAGTTGCCCTAGTAAAAAGTGGTACTATTGCTTACACCTACCTACTATTGCATGCCAGAATGAATATCACCAAAAGCTTAGCAAGGTGTACGTCTGGAGTGTCGACCTCTATGGCTGCGAGACGTGGACCATGACAAAAAGAGACCAAGAATGCCTAGAAGCCATTAAAATGTGGTGTTGGCGCAGAATGGAGAGGATAAGTTGGAAATAAATGAAGACAAACAAAGAAGTACTGCAAATAGTAAAGAGGATGATGATAGGGCACTTGATTCGACATAACCAGTTACTAAAGACAATTGTTGAAGGAAAGGAAGGAGAAGAAGGGGAAGGCCAAGAATAAGTTACAAAGTGAAGGAAAAAATTAAGGTCATGTAGTAGGTACAAGGAAGTCAAGGAGAAGGCGGAATGCAGGGAGACCTGGCGTTTACTTCATAATACTTAACCGACAAGAGCAATGCTCTTAAATTAATGATGATGATGCATGATGTTTCGCGTCAACACATTCCTAGGGGCTGTCGAACTTCCTACATCCCAGGGCTGTCAGAGCAGTCCGCAGAACTTCTCAAGAGGTACGAGTCTTTATACAGCCAGGACCCTTTCTCTGAGGATACCACATTAGCCGGTGAAGAGCTGCTATCACAGATAAATGTAGCTCGACAGGAGAAGTGGATCAGTACTGTAACAAACATAGATATGACGCACAACAGTAAGAAGGCATGGAATACCATCCAAAAACTTACCTCTGATTCACCCCCACCCTTATCCCCGAGTCGAGTTACGGCAAATCAGATAGCCCACCAGCTCCTCCTTAATGGCAAGTCTTCAGGTCGCCTTGCGAAGGTTCCAAAATTGGACAGCTCTGTGAACACATGCAACCACATAAGCAAGCCTTTCAACCTGACTGACATAGTCAATACAATCAAACGGCTTAAATGTGGTAAAGCCTCAGGAGTGGATAACATCTCTGTCGAGCAGTTGAAACAACTTGGCCCTGTTGCCGTGTCATGGTTGCTGCAAATGTTTAACCAGTGTCTGGAATCCGCTTCAATACCTTGTCTCTGGAGGAAATCAAAGGTCATAGCCATCCCAAAGCCAGGAAAGTCAACAGACAGCCCCAAAAACTTCAGGCCTATCTCACTCTTGTGCCACACATATAAACTTTTTGAGAGACTACTGTTGTCCCGCTTAACGCGATCTATTGACCAAACTTTGATTCCAGAGCAAGCGGGTTTCAGACCAGTCAAGTCCTGTTGCAATCAGACACTGAAACTAACGCAACACATCGAAGATGGCTTTGAACTGAAGAAGATAACTGGTACTGTTTTCGTAGATCTGTCCGCAGCCTACGACACAGTGAACCTAAGGCGACTGTTATGGAAAGTGGAGACAATGACAGGTGACTACAAATTCGTCACAATTCTCAGAGAACTTCTTCATAACCGTCGCTTTCAAGTTCATCTTCTTCAAGACAAAAGTCGTTGGAGATCACAAAAAAATGGACTACCTCAGGGTAGTGTCCTTGCCCCGCTGCTCTTCAATATTTATACTAACGACCAGCCACCTAGCCCGAACACGTGTCGTTTCCTATACGCAGACGACCTTGCGCTGACCTCTCAGGCGACCAGTTTCGAGGAGGTAGAGTTAAACCTCTCCAGAGCTCTTAATAACCTGAGCAGCTATTATGAGGAAAACTCCCTCAAACCTAACCCATCAAAAACTGAGTCTTGCGCCTTCCATCTTCGCAATAGTCAAGCAAGTCGTAAGCTAAACATCACGTGGCAAGGTGTGCCTGTTGTTCACAATAGCACTCCGAGGTATCTTGGCATATTTCTGGACCGATCGCTTACGTATAATAAAAACTGTCAAATGATTAAAAGAAAGGTGCACACTCGCAACAACTTGCTACAGCGTCTGACTACTACCAAATGGGGAGCATCACCACACGTTCTGCGGACCTCTGGGTTAGCGCTTTCCTTTTCTGCAGGCGAATATGCAAGCCCTGTATGGTGTCGCTCTGCCCATGCGAAGCTGGTGGATACAGCTCTGAATGAGACTTGTCGGATCATAACTGGTTGCCTCAAACCGACCCCGGTCAGTCAGCTGTATTCACTAGCTGGTATTGCGCCCCCAGCTGTACGCAGAGCGGTGGCTAGCTCCTCTGAAAGATCAAAGATGGATATTGACACACGGCATCCAATGCACAACCACAACCCAGTGCAACAACGACTGAAGAGCCGAAATAGTTTTATTAAGTGTGTCAGTCCTCTAGCAGTAGAACCCAAGCAAGCAAGGTGCAATCTTTGGCAGGAGAAAGTAAGCCTACCATCACCCTTCGTACCAATATCAGAAAGCCTTCCCCCTGGACATGATTTACCATGGCCGATTTGGAAATCCTTAAATAGACTCCGGACCAAGACCGGCCGGAGCAAAGAAAACATGGCCAGGTGGGGATTTTTAGGTGACTGTGATTTGAACTGTTTGTGTGGTGCAGTTCAAACGATGCAACACCTAACATCGTGCCCTGCGTGCCCGTTCACCTGCACGCAGGAAGACCTCATGACAGCGGCTGATAATGCTGTCAACGTGGCCAAATTCTGGGCTGCAACAGTGTAGTGTCTGCCATCGACACGCTAAGAAGAAGATTTTTTAGAGTATTAATAAATAACAATAATAATAATAAAATTGTTTATTTTTTTTCAAGCAACTAGGCCCATATCAAAATCAATATAATACTATACAATATAAACTTATATCTATTATACAATACTATAAATACATTACAAATGGAAAAGGAAATTTTTCATCCAGCAGCAGCGAGGGTAAATTACTGGTTTTGAGCCATCATCCATATTGTTCTGGTAGTAGCGGTTTCTCGACCCAATGTTGAGATCTGATTACAGGCTTTTCTACTCCACTTTGCCCGGTCTTCGGCATTCGGTGGCGTGAGATAATTCTTATCCATATCCGCTTTTTCGACGTCTAGCCAGCGCTTATTCGATCTGCCGCGTGATCTAGGGCCTTGGACAGGGAGCGACCCGTAAAAGACGATTTTCCTGCAGCTGATCCCATGCTTATCCCCTACATCGTGGAATTTGAGGCTGTAATGGACGTGGTAACGAATGCAATCGAATCTCGTAACGCTACACATCCTTCGCAACATTTGCATCTATACGCGACGACGTGAAGATAGGCCATGTCTTGCTGAGAACTTCTACGAGTATACTGGTTAAAATCTGAAATAAAATTTATTTAAATAATGTCAATTCATCAAACACGTTTTTCAATACGTACAATAATATTTTCTCAATTTTTCACAATTAATCGTTCTGTTGGCAAAATAGAATATCAGAATCTGGTCTGGTGTATTGTTTTACAAGACCGTTAGGTACTGGTGTGATGATGAACAACAAATATATAATAATAAAAAATACTGAAAACTTTTATCACTTTTCCAGAGGCATGGCGTCAAGTCTTAGCATGATGTTCATGCGGCTGGTGTCTTTAGCCGGCATCAACGTCGTCGGGCCCCTCATAGTCAATCACTGCAGCATCACATTCTACTGCTGGGCGGTATATGTTGCTAGTAAGTTGAACATTATAATAAAGGTGTCATTATTATTTTCGTATTCATTGTTGACATCGACCTGCTGTTTATATTGCTTGTAAGTTGATAATAGTTCTGTCTGCCGTATCAAGTTGGAATTGTATCACTTTATATCTTCCTGGAGATCTCGTAAAAGGATGGTAAAAGGCAACGCCAGGATAGATTTTCAAGGAACGGACAGCAGTCTTACGAAATTAATAAATTTAGTAAACATATTGAGTATTGAGTATTATAGAAGTTTTTATATGTGATATTTGCGTTTAAAATGCTATTGATGAGAAACAACAAATCAAAAAACAACACGGTCACAAATTTCACCACTCAGGACAAGAAGCCACGGTAGCATAAAGGCTAATGCGTTAGAATGAAACGGTATTCCAAAGACGCAGGTTCGAATCCTGTCTGTGGATGAAATTTTTGATTTGTTGTTTCTCATGTTTTAGATTTATAGAAGTAATAACTAGATATACTCTATTCTTCTCTAATGACACAAAATATTTCTTTGCAGGTGGGATCATCGTGTCGTTATTTTTACCATCAGATAAGAAACAATATAAATAACAGTGAATTAGTTTAATAAGTAATTATTAATGTTAAGTTATATACTTTTTTAATAAATGGAAAATAAATAAATTTAGTTCTTTTTATTTAATATAAGACGCCCCAAAATTCATAAAGGAAATTGCTAATTGGTACTCGTTTACGTTTTCCCACACTCTGAAACTATGATATGCTTATTATAAAATATAACTTATTAGTGTTATCAATCAGCGAAGCAACTAAACTAAACCAGTCAATAGTTACATGCGTAAAAAGTGGAAGTTTCTCTGTGGTCTAATGGTCTGAGCCATGGGCTCCTGATCCGGAGGTCGTGGGTTTATCACTTTGAGAGATTTTCCCCAGTTTATTGCGTTCTGCTGAATCATCTTGTATGAAAAAAAAAAGGATTCCGTGCTTCGGAAGGCACGGCGTCGGTCCCGGTCGCTGTCTTTGATAGTGGTCGTCGCACTAACTATGTCAGAGGTTTAATGGCTGTGCTCCTACGCGGGGTTAGAAAACTCTGACACCAGGGTTCATCCGGTCGTTTTCGACTCGAAAACCCATTTGATAAGAAAAAGTTACATTAGGTCATAGGGTTTTTACGTATTTAAATGACACGCAAAAAAATATCTTATTTTTAGTTACGCAGTTACACATCATAACTTATGTAAACTTATACTTATGACTCTGTTTATTTTAGTTCGTTAATAAAATGGTTATCATTATCAGGCATCTTATCAGTTCAGTGAGTGAGAAGATCGGGACGTGCGTGGCACAAAAATGTAAATTCTTAATTAGTTAATCTCAGTCAAAGAAATTGGAAGACTTAAAATTAGTTCGACAAATAAATAAGTGTAATTTTACCTTAAGATAAAAAAACAAACTACAACATGGAGATAAAGAAAGTGCCTTTTGAGGAAGCTCTGACCATGACAGGTGAGTATAACCTTTTTCATTTCTCATACTCGGAAAGTAGTGTTGTTTTGATCTGACTATTGGGTGGAAGATGCTGCTTTCCTTTCACAGGGAAGGAATAACTCATACAAATTTCATCCCCACCCTAGGGCGGGAATGAACTTTAAAAATAGAACTGCTTGAATTGCTGTCAGCTGTGAAGACTTTTTTTCATATTAAAAAAAAAAACTTTATGAAATGTCGTGACTTTTTAACCAGCTAGTGTCACTGGCCAGTGTGAATTTAGCGCAAACTTGCGATGCGAGTGCCGCGACAAAATTAAAAAATAATAATTAAAAAGTCAACACAAATTGGCGGGATAGGCTCGTATTTATAAAGCGATCTCAAGATTGAGAGCAATATTAAGTATGGATTTGACAGATCGTTTTGTACTGAAGTGACATTTCTGCGACAAACTCAAACTCGCTGTCACTCTTGAGAGCTGATTATAAATACGGGCCTTATTTTCCTCATATTCTAAATGAAAAGTAGAGTCATTGCCACGGGTAGAAGAATCAATTCCTCTCGGACTATAGCCGCCCTCGCTGCGCTCGGGCGTCTAACTACCTCGGGAATTGATTCTCTTCCACCCTAGTCTATGAATCTACTATTTAGTTTGTCGCCTACGAATGACCCGATGAACTCCGGTTTCTGAGTTTTTAAGAATATAAAAAAACGGTATTAAAGTAGACGATAAAAGGTAGGAATGTAAATCAGTTATAGAACTTATAGTAATTATCCAAGTTTGAATGGCAAAGTAACATCACGAGATTTCAATTTATAGTTTTATATTTTTGCAATATTTGATTTTTATAGGAAAACAATAATATTCATAAAGAAATCAGTGTAGAGTGTGTGTTAAAGATTTTTGATGTAATTTCTTCAATGAACTACTGCATCTAATAAAAATTGGAATCACTCCATACCACATGTCCTTTCTAGCATTTGGTATCTGATGAAGTAAATCTTTTTCAGGGTTCGGCAGGTACAACATCTTAGAACTAGTCCTTGTGGGGTTTATGGTGATAGGCATGGCTGTGGAGACCTCGTCAGTGGCTTACCTGGTGCCGGCTAGTGCCTGCGAGCTGATGACCACTCCTGAACAGCAAGGGCTGATGGCTGGCATGCCTTTAGTTGGTAAGTCTAAAGTGATAAAAAACGCCTACGAGTAATTGCCGTAAAAGGCAAAAAGAACGCCGCAGTACAGTTTACGTCGCTCCAGGGCTTGCTTGGTAAAATTTATCGTTTTCAGTCCAACCCAGACATAGTGTTGAAAAACTGAACCTCTTATAAAAGTACCATCTTCCAGGTATCCTAGCCGCGTCTAACGTATGGGGCTACTTCGCGGATACACGAGGGAGGAGAAAGATCCTCGTCGCAGCCATGACCATGGGCTTCGTAGCTGGATGTTCCACCACGTTAGCACCTAACTGGATCGTCTTCTGTACCTTCAAGTTCTTGGCTGCTGCGGCGTGAGTATTAATTATGTATGGACAGCTGACTCCTCTTAACGTGTGTTGTGTTAATGTCGTCGGGGGCCTATTAACTGTGCTATTAGGCGGTTTAAAAACTCTGACACCAGGGTTCATCGGGTCGATCCACTTGAAACCAAGACGACAAGAGAAGAAGAAGAGGATGTCACCCAGAAACTTCACCATTGTGACCCAGAACTTAGCTAGTTTTTCTGTTGGATGGTGATTGTTATTACATAATATTATGACTGTTTGCGTGTAGTGTTGGGGCTGTAAATCATGAAAATTGATATGATGTTTTGATATTGCATACATATAATCACGCCTTTATCCCTAATGGGGTACGCAGAGCGTAAACAACCTAAACATAGGTCGTTCCGCCACGTCTGAAAAATTTTGAGGGTTATTCCAGATGGATTTGTATATTGCTATAGTGACAGGTTGTCAGCCCATCGCCTAAATTACAATACTGAAACCCTCGAATCCCTTAGATGACTTTTACACCATGCCCGAGAGGATATGCACAGGCACATTCTATGTTTTTCTCTCACTTCCAGTCCAGCATGGAAGGAATGTTGATATTAGGTTAATATGTCATTTTATTTGTTTGATAACATAATATATATGATACGTTGGATAATAGAAGTTTTACCGTCTTTTATACCTAGCTACTACATTTTACTCAAAAAGAGAATCTTTAACTTATCTTTTAAATAGATTTGGTGGGTAAATGCCAAACTCGCCACGCTTAGCAGGAGGTTGCCAAAGCGCAAGATGTTACATTCACGGAGAGCGCTGGAGCCTTTTCCTTGGATCTATTTCTTTGATGACTTTTGTAACACTTGTGAGAAAAACTTTTGCTGTTATTAAAATTGCATTATACATCTATCTTTGACTACAGGATGGCAGGCACCTTCGGGCTGTCCAGTGCCCTCCTCAGCGAGTGCACGCCGGAGGCGCATCGCTCCAAGTTCCTGATGCTGATGACCACGATCTTCGCCACTTCTGTCGGTTGTATGGCAGGTAAGTAATTCTTTTATGTTTTGCTATTGAACTTAGGCTTGGTAGGTTAAATGAAATGTTGAAGCAAGCGCACCTTTTTTGGTCCAAGTGGCTATAGACTCTAGCTAGATGACTCGGTGAGTCTATAGGATCAACCAGCATTTCTAAAAGATCATCTGACTAGTTTTCGAAGCGACCGCACCCAGAAGAAGCATGGAAACTAGATTAGGGCTGCATGTATTTGGAAATATTTAAGTTATTTGCGTTGGGATATTGTCCAAACCGAAGGTGACTGCTACGTCAACGATGGAGCGACTCACCCGAACCCTGAACGGTACTGCAGCATTCCCACACATCGGCCTAACGCGAGCTGTTTACTCAGTCTCCTCCGGCCTAGACCAGGGTAAACCTATCGCAAATAAAAAGAAGACTGATTGTGTTTACCTATCAAATAAAAAATACTTCACACAGATTTTACAGATGTTAATACTTTAGTAACATAATACAATAAGATAAGAAGAAAAAAACTTTGCGTAATATTTGCTTGCTTTGCTTTTTATATGCTCATATGATTGGTATGACACATCTGCGGAATATACTTACAGACAGTTCATACTTATTTTACTCTGACATTTTGTCACTTATTTATAAGATCTGCAGGAACGGACCTATCCTTATGAAAACAAACATAATTTTGTGTTATTTCTTTACATAACATCTTTACTGTACATAATTTATGTCAAGTAAGTATATATTGGTTTTATAATATTTAAATATCATAATTGTTACCAGAAGCTTACTTAGTGCATGCACAATGATTATAAGCTAAATAATTTATTGTCTTGTGTATTTAGCTAAATTAATTTACTTAGACCCGGAAGTATATTGTTATTGAGGATATTTTTAGAAATAAATAAATGTTATAGCTGTTAAATAACGTTTTTTTAGCGCGTATGGGATTGATACGCATTTATAAAACGATAAATACCTGTGTTTACCCGACGTTTCGGCTAACGTGTTGCAACGGCCGTGGTCGCGGACTGACTTGTGCCATCGCCAGGCCCCTAGACAAAACTCCCATTACGAAAATCTTTTACCGTTAACGCTGTGTTATTTTCCAGTTCTCACAATCCCGGTGCTCTCCCTGAAATTCTCCATCTACATACCCTACCTGGACATCCACTTCAACTCCTGGAGACTCCTAAACCTGATCTACAGTTCAGCATGTCTTATGGGAGCAATGGCTTCTTACCTGGCCTTTGAGAGCCCTAAGTACTTACTCAGCGTGGGAAGACATGAAGAAGCTTTAGACATTTTGAGAAAAATGTTTATTATGAACAGCGGAGAAGATGGCAGTTTTTATAAGGTAAGATAAGATAAGAAACATTCTTGATTTTACTGGTGAGAACCAGTGGGTAATAGAAAAAGTTGCAAGTCAAAAGTACATAAGATAAACCCCTCTTAGGATGTTGGGAGGTACTATTAGAAGGTTTCCCAGGGTGCTGATAACACTTTCACATATTATCGTGGACCTCTGGTGACAAATGATAAAGATATTTGTCCAAGGTATTTTCACCTAATTTGATATCATATGTTGATCTAAATGAAATTGGATGTCATCTTAACTGTACAAAAAATTACCACCCTCAAAAATTTGTTAGACATGGCAGAAAGACTTTTGTTTTAGTTGACGCTCTGCCTTCCCCATTAGGAAAGCAGGTGAGATAGTATGTATGAATATAAAAAGTTTAGAACTATGAGGAACTATACTATACTGGCGTTCAAGATGTGTTAGTGGATGATCTACTCGTACATGCTAGTGAATGAATAATTATAAAACATTGTATATGACTGATTTTGTAACATTATACCTAAATTACCATGCGTAATTTAAATGCTGATATCGTATTTGCCTTGGTATATTTGATTGACGTTATCATATTTATAGTTAGTAGAACATAACATTGCGTCATGATTTTGAACTGTTCTTTCATAGATCAACAATTACTGTTCTTTATGCATTATCATTATGACTGCCTTATTTAAATTACCTTATTTGGTATTTGCACTTAGATTTATTCCTTCGCTGATAAATTTTGTGATACAACGAATGTGAAATTTTCATAGAAATAAGATAATTTCAATAATATAGTTCAATTAGTGTTTCACAAGTCTCATCTTTAAGTATCTATGTAAGTATAAAATATATGTATGATATTTAAATATGTGTTAAATTATGTATGTATATTATAGATGTACGTTGTTATTATTTTTTTATTATTATTTAGGTTATTCTTGATTTGCTGTGTTGCCCCAAAAGCTTAAATTCTCTCACAACATATGGGTTGGCTGGAAGAGATCTCTGTGTAGAGATAAGCTCGCCCTTGCAACAAAATTTGTAATCACTTTTCTGTATTTTTAATGCAATAAAGAATATATATCTTTAAAAAAAAAACCTAGAATTGGGTAGCCACGTTCCTGGCCCACCACTGGTAGTCAACCTTTTGGTAGTAGTGTGTCAGTATGAAAAGCCTTATTTTGGCTTTCCCATACAAATTGTCTGATCGAGGTGACAATTTCGTATGGGAAAGTCTACAAATATTTTTATTTCTGTTCATTTCCTATAAGAATTTCCTGGTGAAAGTTGTTCGAAGCTGTCTCTTAACACCTTTTAGTAAAGGGTCAAAACGTCGAGGTCATGGCTACTTTCCAACTAGTCAAATCAGCAACTTTTTATGAAATGTCAAAAACGCTTTTTTTTTATGAAAATAGTAAATTATGACGTCACATTTTAGTAAATATTGACTAATCAAATCAATAACTTATACACTTTTAATTGGATTATTAAAATCTAAATGTGCATTTTTTTTTATGATGAATGAAATCCACAATATTTTCAGCCATTAGTTTTAAGTATAAACGTTTTGATTTTTTTAAGCTACCCAGTCAAGTAGCCAATTCAAGTTCGGTGGCTGTTAAACCATTCTTTTCAATTTTGTAGGTGGCTGCGGTGACTTTGGATGAAGACAGCGGCTTAGGAAAGAACATAGGGTTTTGGAACTCCGTGGTCAACCAAACAGTGCCGTTGTTTAAGCCACCTCTCCTGAGACATACACTGCTTCTTTCTACCATCTTCATCACAGTTTACTTTTGGTAAGGGAAGTTTTCATTACATAGTTTCATGAGATTGTCATAAATTGTGATACAAGCAAATCTGCATAATTATGAATTAGACTATGATTTTTTTTTAATCACTTGTACAGTTAAGTTACGTCAAATTATTATTTTCTTATGTCATGCGGATATGAGGTCGAATAACGGTCCCATAAATCTGGGTGTCATTGTAAAAACCATCTAATAGGCCTTATGAAATTGACAGCATTAAAATAGTCATTTCTTCTTTCTATTTCAGTGTAAATCCTTTCACAGTATGGGTGCCTTTCATGATAGATGGCTTCATGAAGTCCCTAGCGAAAGGGGAGACAGGGCTCTCTTTCTGCCAAATGTTGAGGTCTTCTCAAAATGACACCAACTATATCGATGAAATTGGTGTCCCAGATGACATGGCAGTGAGTATTAAAAAAGTTTTCACCCAGAGTTTTATCCTCAAAGTTGGATTACATAGTCTGTCTGTGGGACCTCATCTCAATGACTGGAATATGGGCGTGGTGGTCAAGTTTCGATGGACGCCTAATTTTAAAATGCAGTAAGCTAAATATTGACCATGAATGGTTTATCTAATTCAATTCTATTTGGACCCACTGACGAAGAAAAAAGAGCTACCTGAAGAATACAGAAAGAATCCTAAAACATTTTTTTCATTCTTCCAGCCAGATGACTGCACCTTTAACTCCACCGCCATGTTGCTGGTGTTCGGAATGGACATCATCCTGGCGTTCATGAACATCGTGGTCGCCATGCTTCTACCTTGCATTGGGAGGCGAGCCATGCTCATTGGAATTCAGGTGAGGATAATATTAATACCTACTACTTAATTTCCCTGACGTAAGACCAATGAAGGGATCCAAGGCTCAACTGGATTCTGTGGTGTAATAATCCTCAAAATATTACGGAATCATTTTATTTGCTAGACATTTTTTTTAATTTCTTTTAAGAAATGGGTTTGCTCTTGACTCCAGTAGACGAAGTCGACGATGTAGCGACCATGGAGCCGCCTTAGACCAGATGAACTAAGAGACAGATGGTGATTTAGAGAATCTCTAAAATGATATATTTTTACTTTGAAAATTATCTTTCTCAGATGGTAGCCGGCGCATCAGCTCTGCTGGTCAACTTCAGTTCCACGTGGCAGCTGACCGCGTTCCTCATCGTGGCTTTCATCCATGGAATGCTCAACTTCGGCCTGCTCAACACCTTTAGCGTCGACATGTTCCCCACTTACGTGAAGTAAGTGTTGATATTTTAACTAAAGTACAGCAAGATCGCCCAATACCAGGGTAGGCTCGTGATCCTCGGTGGGGACGTATAATAAGCTGATGATGAACAGCACGGTCACTGCTGGAGATGGGCTTGTTTATATTAGAGGGCATTTACTGCTCAAGCAGGTAGGCGAGTGCAGTTTGAGAGAGTGTCACAAGAACTGCTGCGGATTCTCTAGATTACCACATCGACAAAGTTGCTATAGGGTTAACTTTAACAAGGATTGTATGTCATATTTTTTTAGTGTGTCCTAAATAACTGGTTTAATCAGCAGATTTTAAAGGGAAAATTAAGGTGACCTGATTCTTCTAAGACAAGTGTTCTTTTCCAGAGCGATGGGCGTGTGCTTGACGTTGATGATCGGTCGTGGCAGTGCAGTCCTCGGCATCAACTTGCTTAAGAATCTGCTGACCTACCACTGCGAGGCCACCTTCTATGTCTTCGGAAGCATTTCTGTTGGTTAGTAACAGTAACACACATCCAGACAAATTCACTAGGACTTACCCCTTGAACAACACACTAAACATTCCAAATCAAGTGAAACAATTGTGATGAAGATCTTCATTATGCTTCAAAGACGCTTCAATCACAATGTTTTGTGGTTACAGAAAAAAACTTCATGTAAAAATCAAGGGAAGCATTAATTTGTATAAAATTAACCTCTTTGGCTCGTATTTATAAAGGGATCTCAAGATTGAGAGCAATATTAAGTATGGATTTGACAAGTCGTTTTGTACTGAAATGACATTTCTGATTCGAACTCAAACTCACACTCTTGAGAGCTGTTTATAAATACGGGCCTTTGCCTCTTAGATAGATGTCTGTCTATATTACTCTTCTGTTAACTCCGGCCTGCATTTTCCTTTCAGTTGGTGGTCTTATTGGATTCCTGCTACCATCTGATGCAAAACAGAAAAAGGTGGACATAGAAGAAGAAGTTCCTAAGCCAAAACTATCCTACAGTTGAAAGTGAAGCTTAGAGAACAGTATTATTTAATTTTATAAAGATCGGACCAGATCATCTGATGTGATCTGTGCCTTCAGTCCAGTAAGCGCTCCTAGGCTGGTATTTTTTTCTGGGTACCTCAGTGCTCATTTTAAAGCCGGGTACCTAATAGGGTTATTTCTAGAGATTGTACAGGCTTCTTCCTAAGTGAGCTCATTTCACCGATATCTTTTGTTTCTATCTACACTGACCAGGATAATATGGCCAATCCACTTTAAATAAAATAAAATTGACGAGAAATTTTATGTAGGTACCTATAATTTTTAATTTGAACTTGAATTTTAACAATTTTTTTTCTAAAACCCAGAAACCTGTTACTTAATTTTGTAATTGTAATAACTTTTGACAAGAATGCGCTTGTCATATTTATTTGTTGAATTTAAACTGTGATATGATAACATAAACGCCTGATGTTTTATACGTTCGTAATTGTTACGAAAGAATAAACTGTTGTATTTAAAAATCTTGTTTCGTTTTTATTGAAATTAACTCCTAGCGATCTACTTTACTTCCATGCTGGACTGGGAGAGATAGAAAAACATAGAATGTGCCAGCTGCATCTCCTCCCGGGCATACTGTAAAAATCAGATAAGGGATTTTTAGTATTGTAATTTAGGCGATGGGCTGACAACCTGTCACTATTAGCAATATACAGATCTTTCTGGAATAATCCTCAAAACTTGTCAGACGTGACGGAACGACCTTTGTTTAGGTTTTTTACGCTCTGCCTACCCCATTAGGGATAAAGGCGTGATTATTATGTATGGCAACGAGTAACTATTATCTAATCTGTGGCAACGATATATAACAAGCTTCCTTGTGAAACGGAATATTATTAAGACTCGTATTTATAAAGCGATCTCAAGTTTGAGAGCAATATTAAGTGTGGATTTGACAGGCCGTTTTGTACTAAAATGACATTTCTGATTTAAACTCAAACTTGCTGTCACTCTTGAGAGCTGATTATAAATACGGGCCTAAGTCCTTCCTTACATAATGAAATTGCCGATACTGGCAACTATGAAAGAACGGTAATTTCATCTGTAAGGACCCATACCAATATAATGGACTGTGGATGATATCCGCTGCCGTAGAAAAAAAGAAGAAGCAGTAAGCCATCTCAGCAGTGTGCTTGACTGCCTCTGCTGTGGTATGTAATAGTCGGAGCCATGGGCTCTTGATCCTGATGTCGTTGGTTCGATTACCACAGGCACGAATTACCTAAATTGCAATACACTGAAACCCTTGTTTCCCTCTACTGATTTATACCTACAGTATAAGGTATATAGCGAAAAAGCTAGAATATTTTGTTTTTTTCTACCATTCCCAGACCCAGACCCTACTATTCAAATTGTGGCTTGAATGAAAATGTTCTACTGTTCCTTTGACTGCCTCCGTGGTCTAGTGGTCTGAGCCGTGCGCTTACGATGCGGAGGTCCTGGGTTCGATTCCCAGGGGGGGAACACAAAGTTGATATTTGTCAATTTATCACTTTGTGAGATTTTCCCCAGTTTGGTTAGGACATTGCAGGCCTAATCACCTGATTGTCCGAAAAGAAAAAGGATTCCGTGCTTCGGAGGGCACGTTAAACGATCGGTCCCGGTCGCTGTCTTTGATAGTGGTCGTTACTGAAACCATGTCAGAGGCCTATTAGCTGTGCTACTAGGCGGTTTGATAAACTCTGACACCAGGGTTTATTGGGTCGTTGTTCGACTCGAAAATCCACTCGCTAAGAAGAAGACTGTTCCTTTCTTTTGCTATGGCCTGCCTGATATGACATTGAGCACACATTTGACTCCAATTAATTTGAAGATACCTTCTAAAACCTAAATCTGACATCATTATCACAAAACGTCATAGACTCGGTCATTTTAACCTCCCTCGTCCCAGTGACAACGTGTTCCATATTATGTAGAAGTTTTCATCAAATTTTCCCTATAATTTGTTAGTTTTCCGCCATAATGAATTCGTTTAAAGTTTTCTTGAATATTTTCGTGTATGTGATCGTGGTTTGTCCGATCAGCGAGGTTTTGTGCCATGCTCAGGCGACGGGGAAAGGTGGACTTGATAAAGGTAAGTTTATCAATAGCAGGTAAAAATTATCATAATTAATGCATAATAAATACTACGTGTGATTAACAAGCGTACTGAAAACCAAGCTGTGGAAATAACCAAGTGTGAACTTACGTCTGATGATGTGCTAATTCATTTGCTAAGCTGCCTCCGTGGTCTAGTGGTCTGAGCCATGGGCTCACGATCTGGAGTTCGATTCCCGGCGGGAAACAATGACTTTTTGTTGTTGTTTCTAGTTTGGTTAGGACATTGCAGCCTGATCACCTGTCAGTCAAGCTGTCCCATCAGAATTAGTGATTGAAGGAATAGAGAGTGCATTTGTGTGTTGCGCAAACACATGGGCACTAAAAACTAGTCCCGCGCAGTTGGCCGCTCTCTGGGAGATTGGCCGCCATCACCGGAAATCGGTTGGGAGGACTATTATTTATTATTATTAATTTGCTTAGTTAAATATGTTGTTCTAGAACATACCCATCCCCGTGAACGGCCCTGCGCAGTATGCCCTCGTCACGGCAGGTGCGTGCCAAGGATCCAGTGTCCAGCAATGATGAGGCCAGGGTCTTTCAACCCTGAGTGCCATCTGGATACATCTGGGGCGATAGGAGTCTGCTGCTTCACTGGTAGCCGGCATGCTTGTGAGTTGTGCAACAATTAGTCGTGTTTTTTTGTTGTTGTGATTGATGATCCTTGACTGCGATTTGTGGCCAGATGCGATGCGAAGATGATCATACTAGCTGTCCCAGAAGCCTTAAAAGCATTTACACTCTATGACGGTATGACTGATGTAGATTTAATTAGAATTATCCACCTTTGAACCTGTGATGCCAATGCCCGAGGTGGAAAGCTATAGGAGGTAGATATGACCCCAATATCTTTTTCCAGCGGAATCGGACCTGAAACTCCGTTCATCTTCAATCAGCGTTGAGGACGTGAAGGCAGCTCATCATCAGTCCCATCGCCAGCTCTCCCAGTGGACGACCAGAGCCGACAAACTCCTGTCCAGATCAGCGCATACCGTCGTGAACACCACTTCTCCGAGTTATGCTCACCATTTGGTAAGGCTCTTCTCTTCTTGTCATGCTTGTTATTTGTAGGGTTGAATGAACTGATGACTCCTGATGACCACAGAACACAATTTCCTCCACATGTTCTTTTCGTGAGTTTCTGATGGTTTCTGGAGGTCTGAGTTTTTGAACCTCCTGATAGGCCTCTGATATTGCTCGAGTAAATACCTAGTGGTTCGGGTAGCAGGTAGCTATGAATAGTTACAGAAGCACAGAATCACCTTACTGTCATCAAATGATTCAGTCAAATTGGAAATAATTTCACAAACTAATTAAATCAATTTTGCTTGCAATTTTGAACTCTGGACACCTGTATTGAAAGATCAACGCTCATGCCACTAGGCCCATAGGTGCATCGTCACTGCGAGCATTCGCCGAGCATTTGTCATGCGCGCATGTCATTACGCCGAATGCTGGCAGTGAGGACGCACCACAAGAGGCAGTTCAAATACTTATAGTTATAACTTTATTATTTCCTCAGTCGATGGTGACACACGACAGGCGTGCCCAGGGTCTAGCCAGAGGTGCTTTACTGAACCTGTTTGCCGCCCAGGAGCTGAAGGCTCGCCAAGCTATATCTGATGAAGAGCTGACTTACGGCCTCACCGAACAAACTGATGGTAAGCTATGTTATTGGTTTTTTGAGGATATTTTAGCACTCACAATGCTATTTTCGAGGTTCGTGGCCCGAGTCGAATTTATTATTTTCTTTCTTTCATATTTATATGTTATTGGTGTCGATTCTCGCCGTCCAGTTTCTAATTCTAATTCTTAGTAGCGCTGTCACTTTCTTATTATTATTATTATTTAAAAAAAAATAGCTTCACATCTCGAATTTGTAAATATAACGATGAGAGAGTCTATATTGAAAATAAATTATAAGTAAAAAAACTTTTTAAAACAAGCTTTTATTTTTTTAAATGCGCTAAAAAGAATAAAATAAAATTTTCCTTTAAAACTTTTACTATCAATTTACAACGTCATTACATAATTTTTATAATATAAAAGCTTGTCGCGAGATTTAACACAGGTTATGAGATTAAGTATGTGATTTGTTTGTTTATCTACACAAGCTTTAAGCAATCTCGCGACAAGCTTTTATATTATAAAAATTATGTAATGACGTTGTAAATTGATAGTAAAAGTTTTAAAGGAAAATTTTATTTTATTCTTTTTAGCGCATTTAAAAAAATAAAAGCTTGTTTTAAAAAGTTTTTTTACTTATAATTTATTTTTTACATTTTAGTCACACAGCAACTACCTACTTCAAAAACACATGTGAATTAATTGTTTAAAACAGTTTAAACTGTTCTTTTTCTGTGAGGGGGGCTCAACCCCCCAATTACGCTACGTTGACTACTTTAAAAATACGTCCAAACTTTTCTGTTTCTATGTGGGGCAAGCTAGAGGCAAGCCGACTTGGGGACTGTGGGAGTCGAGTCGAGATGCGCCATAGCGGTAACGACTTCAAAAATTGTTTTAAATATTTATTTTCCTGTGAGGGGGGCAAGCCCCAAGCAGTCTCGCTACGTTGACTACTTTCGAAACACGTTTTAACTTTTCTCCTTCTGTGTGTTTAAACCCCTCTCACCACCCCAAACGAGATGCACCATAGCGGCAACGACTTTGAAGTCGTTTGGCGAACTGTTTAAAAAAATAAAACTGTGAGGGGGCATGCTCGTCATAATGTATAATAGAAACTGCTCAAGACAACAAATATAATGAGCTCACACTCGACCATCTTAGCACTTTCGACGAGGTAGTACCGATGGCTATCAGTCGGCTTCTTCATTAGACCCTTGTCATCATGTGCAATAGAAACTGCTCAAGACAACAAATACAATGAGCCCGAACTCGGGTATCTTAGCACTTCCGACGAGGCAGTTCCGACGGCTTCCTGTCGGCTTCGTCATTAGACCCTCGTCATCATGTGTAATAGAAACTGCTTAAGACAATAAATAAAATGAGTCCAAACTCGGGTAGCTTAGCACTTACGACGAGGCAGTTCCGACGGCTTCCTGTCGGCTTCGTCATTAGACCCTCGTCATCATGTGTAATAGAAACTGCTCAAGACAACAAATATAATGAGCCCAAACTCTGCTATCTTAACACTTCCGACGAGGCAGTTCCAACGGCTACCTGTCGGCTTCATCATTAGACCCTGGTCATCATGTGTAATAGAAACTGCTTAAGACAACAAATATAATGAGCTCGAATTCGGCTATCTTAGCACTTCCGACGAGGCAGTTCCGACGGCTACCTGTCGGCTTCGTCATTAGACCCTCGTCATCATGTGTAATAGAAACTGCTCAAGACAACAAATATAATGAGCCCAAACTCTGCTATCTTAACACTTCCGACGAGGCAGTTCCGACGGCTTCCTGTCGGCTTCGTCATTAGACCCTCGTCATCATGTGTAATAGAAACTGCTCAAGACAACAAATATAATGAGCCCAAACTCTGCTATCTTAACACTTCCGACGACGCAGTTCCAACGGCTACCTGTCGGCTTCATCATTAGATCCTGGTCATCATGTGTAATAGAAACTGCTTAAGACAACAAATATAATGAGCTCGAATTCGGCTATCTTAGCACTTCCGACGAGGCAGTTCCGACGGCTACCTGTCGGCTTCATCATTTGACCTTGGTCATCATATGTAATAGAAACTGCTCAAGACAACAAATATAATGAGCTTAAATTTAGATATCTTATCACTTTCCATGAGGGAGACCCAGTGGATATCTGTCAACTCCATCAAGAGATCAGCTCGATGATATCATAATATTGCATTGTCACCAGATTAACATAAGAGTGCAAAATTTCAGCTCAATCGGTTGAAGATAACTGCTTCAAAATTGAGTTGCAAGTTACACACATAGTTAGTTAGTTAGTTAGTTAGATACAGTGCAAGTTAAATAAAAGCTTTAAAAAAGTGAGTCTAGATATCTTTCTCCTTCGAGAGAAAGATACAGACTCCACATTCTTAAATTTGACATAAGAACAGGATAGCAAATAAACACATGACTTTGAAATTCCTAATCTGACATAAGACTGCGCATTTGACGTAAAATAAGGAACATGCTCTATGCTCGGTCCATATCTAAAGCAGCTTATGTCAAATTAGGAACGTCAAAACATGTGTTTATTTGCTGTCCTGTTCTTATGTCAAAATTAAGTACCATTAAAAAAACGACTGACTAAGAAACGAAAAATTTTAAAGCTAAAATGCCTTTAGGTTGTATATGACTAGATGTGAGCTGAAGACTACTGATCCAGGTAAATTTTACATCCCATTAACATTTCATTTAATCCTACATTTAGGTCCATTCTGCCCTCCCCCGCCAAGCTGCCCGAACCCGCCAAGCCGGTATCGCGCAATCGCAGGGGAATGCAACAACCCCACCAATCCTAGCTGGGGTGCAGCCAACACTGGCTTCGAGAGGATCCTACCACCGGACTATAGTGATGGTATATTTACAGAATAATTAAAATGAGAATGGTGTCTTCTTCTTCTTCTTTTTAATTTTAATGGCTTCTGCAAACTAGCAATTCAGCCAGTGTCAAGTGCTATTAGCTAATCACGTTAAAAAAAAAAAAGTGTCGTCAGCTTAAAATCGCATGACGACATAATTCACAAGTGTCGTAAAACTCAATCAGAAAGGGCAGTACTTCCATCAAGTTACCAAGATAGGACATGATATGTCTTTTCTTTTCCAGGAATCTGGGCTCTTAAAGCCTCTTCGTCTGGTCTCCCCCTCCCCAGTGCGAGAACAATTAGCTCCATTCTGATCCCTGATGCTAGTTACCCGAGTCCTACCCACTCCATGCTGTTCATGCAGTTTGGGCAGTTCATTGCGCATGATATCAGCGCTGGAGTGACGTTTACTATTGGTGAGTATTTTCATAACATCTTTGGCTTTGTAGACGCTCCAATAAAAAAAGAAAAAAAGATGAAGGTATCTAGTATCTATTCTAGCATGAAAGGTAGAATGAAGCAGCAATATTTAAACTTTAGTTTCTTTTTAGGTAACGGCAGTGCAATATCCTGCTGCACAAACGACGGAGAAGGTTTTTTGGATCCTGAGCTGCAGCACATGGCATGTGCACCGATTGTAGCTGATCCTAATGACATCTTCTATGGACAGTATCGACACAAATGCATGAACTTCGTGAGGACGCAGCTTGCTCCCTCAAGTGACTGCTCTGTTGGATATGCTAAGCAGGTACTTACGTACAAACCTAGTACTCGTATAAAGAACGGAAGACAAAAGTGTTACTGAATGACTGAACAACAGGCTATTGCCATTGAGAAACAAACCTTACAGGAGGTTTGGCGTGTGACTGGCTTTTACAGAGTTTCCGGGAAGAAAAGCAGCTGGAACATTCTATGCTTTTACTAAGCTTCCATTCCAGCATGAAGTGATTTTGAAATGAAATGAATGAAATTCACTTTTTCTGTTGATACAATTAAATTACTCATACAACATTTTGTTTGCCATGCGTTAGCGAGTATAGTTTCATATTTAGTACGTACTAAAGAGTGTGTTTTAGCCGGTGTTGCACAAGAAACAGCTACATATACGTTTCCTTTATTAATTTGTCCCAGATGAACGGCGCAACCCACTACCCTGACCTCTCCCACCTGTACGGCAGCACTCCTGAGAAGGTGCAAGCCCTGAGAGCTCCAGGAGGCTTGCTGGCGGTCTTCAATGACTACGGCCGTGAGCTTCCACCTTTGACTGCCACTGGGGACTGCCTGTCTGTGAAAGAAGGGTCTGCGTGTTTTGAATCAGGTAAAGATATTAGATGAAATAATTCTATGAAAATAAATATACTAAAAATACAGAAGAGTATGCGTTGAAGTCTTTTACTAACGCATTCATATAAAAGACATCAACGCACAACACTTCAGAAAATAATAATCAAATATATTTTATTATTTATTGTATACTACAGTACTTTAACTGGTAGTAATCAAAATAATGTAATATATTTCAATAACTAACTATCCATAACGAGAAGTGTACCTACCTACGTACAAACAAACGACTATTTTCTTCAATTAAGTAACACAATGTTATCTATTACACATTCGTTCATACAAAAGACATCAACGTCATCTTTTTTGTAATTTTAAATCGAGAAAAATCAGAAAATGAACTAAATATTACTTAAATGAAACATTCCACAGGGGACAGCCACGGAAACCAGATCATCTCTCTTACAGTTTTCCACACGATCTGGACGAGGGAACACAACAGGGTAGCCCGGGCTCTGATGGCCCTCAACCCGACCTGGGACGAGGAGACGGTCTTCTTTGAGGCCAGGAGGCTGATCCAGGCGGAATTCCAGCATATCATTTACAATGAATGGCTTCCAGCGCTTCTAGGTAAGAAGTATTTCCAGCTGATTAAAGTATCTGAGTGAGTTCCTGCGATTCCAGATAAATAAATATTCCCCGAAAAGGCTGATATAGTTCCTGGAGTATACCTTACTGATCATCTTGCATAGGTACTATAAGTTGCAGTATTGCATTATTGCATTTTTTATTCCAGGACCTCAAATAATGCAGACATTTTACCTGTATCCCTCCGGAGGCTACTCCTCATCATACGACCCTCACGTCAACCCGTCTTTGACAGCAGAGTTCTCCACAGCCGCTATGAGATTTGGACATTCCATTGTTGATGGGCGAATCACGTAAGTGAAATCACTTTTGTAATCCCAAAAAGCAGCTAGATTATACCGTTTTTTTTTCCCATTCGAGCATAGAAGTAAACCATATCGTTAAAAGCATGCCAATATTATCGGTATTAAATATTAATATAAACCTTTCCCCCCTCCAGGGTGCCATATCCTTCAACCAACAGCGTCTACGAGACGATGTCCATTCCGGAGGTGATGTTTCAACCAGCCCGGCTACGTCTGAAGCATTTCCTGGATAGAACCCTGCTGGGTCTGAGCAGGCAACCCATGCAGAGTGTTGATCCTTTTGTCACTGAAGGGGTAATCACTTTACTTACCTACTTAAATCACCAGAAACAACTGAACATAGAATTTTCCAGTTTAGGGTAAATAGGCTAACTTACCACTCTTGGTAGGCCTAGCAACAAAATACTGGCAACTAAATATAATAATAAGAATACATACATAATAATGAATTGAATGTGCCATCTAGTTCGAAAGTAGGAGAAACAAATACACTCTTTCAAATACAGAATAAGGACAATGTTAAGACAACAAATATAATTGGGGTCAATAGTGTTGTGTAGCTGTGAGACAGTAAATACCTAAATGTTTAATATGTACTCGTGAAAAATACCGTTTCGCCTACTTACCTATGAATAGCAGGTTGTGACTCACTTTATAGGTATAAGTTTTTATATCTGGAACATACCTTCCAAATTGGTTGTTTGAGTGATTCTTGTCTTCAGCTGTTTTTTTTAGTCAAATTGTAGAAACTGCGTCTGACTTTTTTTTCCGTAGTTGACCCGCTACCTCTTCCACGGAGGCAATCCCTTCGGCCTAGACCTGGCTTCCATCAACATCCAGCGCGGGAGAGACTGGGGAGTGAGGTCCTACAACGCGTACCGCCGGCTGGTCGGTCTACCGGCCTTCGACGACTTCTACCAGTTTGGTCCTGTGGTAAGTCGCGCCTTATTTGATGTTTTTTACATTTTTGCGTTGGAACTGTTCTTCTATCACTCGAGTCAGAGTTAGCCTTGACTGAGTCAAAATTCGAGTGAGATCTCTCAAAAGAAATTGACATTACCATACAACGAATACAGCTGTTGCATGGTAACTTTTTCCGTTCAGAATATGTTCGCAATGGTTATGTGGTTCACCCCAACTAACATAAAGACAGCCAAATCTCTAACATCCTAGGATCCAAAGTAAAGATTCGTTGCATGACATCATAAACTTTGACAAACCGATAAGGTCCTTTGCATCAATAATTCAAATCTTCTAAAACTGAATTTTGGTTCTCAGACAGCCCAGCGCCTATCCTCAGTGTACTCATCACCAGAAGACATAGACCTATGGATCGGTGGTCTACTTGAAGAGGCAGTGGAAGGTGGAATCGTAGGACCTGTCTTCGCCCACATCATTGCTGACCAGTTCTCCAAGCTGAAGAGGGGAGATCGGTACTTCTATGAACATGGTGCTGATGTTAATCCTGGCGCTTTTAGTCCTAGTGAGTATGGTTTTAATTTCACAGTGGCCATGGCTTGACATTCGTTTGATTCTGGTTCAGTGGTGCGTTGGGAGAGACATATTTATATGTAGTCTGGTACTGGTTGATGATGATTTGATTATTTATGGATGAAATGCAGTTTTGTTTATTTGACCACGCACAATCTAGCTTTGAGTCTTTTTCTGTAAGATCATCTCTTATATTTCCTTCTCTCTAGGCCAACTGTCGGAGATCAAGAAGGTAACCCTTGCTCGTATCCTCTGCGACAACGCTGACGGAGTAGAACCAATCACATTGCCGCCTCGGGCTTTCTTACGAGCTGATTTTCCAGGGTAAGTTATAATAGTCATTTGTCTCCAATAATGTTTTTTTTTATAAGTCCGAGTCTACAAACTTACCTACTCAGTCACTACAGGAATACCTACAAAAACTATACCTAAATAGATTTTAGTATTTTACTTTCTGTCGTTTTAAAAAGAAATCTTAAAATACTTAACCATGACCTAGTGAACATTATATAGTTAGGCACAAAACTTAATCACCAATAGTTGAGGTCATGTCCCTTATTTCTTGGAGTATAATATTCTGCTGTCAATTTGTCAAGTCCTATATAATATACCGTCATGATTTTAAACGTATAAAGGTAGTTAAATATTGATCTTTAATTTTCAGGAATGAACCAGTATCATGTGATAACTACGCCATACCGTCCGTAGATTTAAGTAGATTTAGGGAGATTTGATCGCATGTGTTTTTTTTCGTGTCGAAATGTATTTTTGTTTATGCGTGCATGTTATGGAATGTTCTATGATACGTGCTTGATTCAATATTTTGTAATTACTTACTTGATTCAATATTAAGATTAGTATAAGTTTTAAATGTAGTATTCTTTTAATCAATTAAGTCAAATAAATTGTAGCAAAATATCTCAAACTCATATATAGGTACTTGCTTAGCTATAGTGTATGATCTGGCCAAGTGCGTGTCGGACACGCACTCTGAGGATTCCGTAATCCACACGATACTATTATTTTAAACAAGAATCGTTCTATAAATGCATTTATTAGATAATAACCATTCTAGTTTCTACCTTCATGAAACATATTGAATTAATAATTGCAAGCTTGTAAATTAACATTGTTACGTTAATTTTAAAAAATTTTTTAACTATTTATTTTTATTTATTTTTCTTGCTGCAACATCGGAAAGACAATCGGGTTTAGAATCCTAACCAAGAACTTTAATACAAAATTCATTAGCATTTCTATTTCTTCCCTATCTTCTTTTGCTGCTTCAATTACTTCTATTATTACAATTGATTGATTTTATTACAAAAGCGATCATAATATATTTGATTAATAATGATACTGATTTTGTATTTGTTTTACCTTTTGTGATAGGATCATCAAATTGTGATTTATGATTATTTTGTAAATAGATTAGTATTACTGATTCGTCAGCTGATTATGCAATATTACGTCTGTTTAGAGACAGTTCTTTTGACCTTTGCACTTGCTATTTCGCTGAGTCTTCAAATTAATTAAATTTTTTTCTATTATCTAAACCGGTAAAATAAAAATAAAGACACAGAGTTGTTTGAATACCTAATTTTAAATAAAAAAAAAAACCACATATACAGTAACGTCAATCTATTTATTAAATAATACCCAGACGACTATTAATTGGTAGACTTAAGCAGAAATTTATTTTAATATCTGCAAGTATTATAGAAATCTATTGTTGCCCGAGCAATGGGTTTTTAAAATACTTGACACGATAAATGCCAAAAGAAATGTCTTTTTAACAGATTTTGATTCTGATTTGCATGAAAATAAGTTATTATAATGTACACATGAAACTCAACAACTTTACCAACTTTAATTTTGCGCATTGTACCTAAAAATAGACGTAAAAATATTTCCAATTTTCATGGCTTTTTTTTTCAGAAATTTCAACTTCTTTTCTAGAGTCTGTGCGAAAAGAGAACAGGCATAGAATTGGAGGGCGCATATTTGTATCAATTAACCCACGACTGGTTGCGTGGGGCTTATGCCTAGGTCTGTGACCTAAAACCTCCAAAATTTAATGTAGAAGGTTACTGTTAAAGTCTTGGGCATAATCCTCACACGACCAAGCGTCAGTTAATTAATTACAAATGCGCGCCCTCAAATTCCATGCCTGTTCTCTTTTCGAACAGACTCTATTGAATTTTGTGTTAATTTTGGAGTGAAAAGTACCTGGTTCAATGATTTTTTAAAGAAAAAATCCAGGAATCGGGAGTTCTCGGATATGTTAGAGCAAGAAAAATAGTAGGTTTGAGATTAAATTATGAAATACCTAGTTTCTACCAATAGAATAACCATAATGTTATTTTTAGAGATTGAATTAAAAAAAAATGTATTCAGGATCGTGAAATCTCTTTACTTTCTTCCGTACCTTGGATTATTCATATAGATAGAATTTTTAAATTGGTGATAAATACAAATTTTTTGTTTAATATGCTCGCTAGAAAGATATCTGCACAGTGAGTATCAAAAATACGTACACAGCAGGTTTGCTTTAAATGTAAAAATAAAATGTAAAGTAAGTGCTAGATTACATAAATTATAGTAAATTAATATTAATTTGTTTTAGAATTTCGATGTAAATACTTAATTAAATAGGAGCTCTCTTTATGTTAACTAAGTTGTAAAATAAATATAATATCAAATATTTTTTCTGTAATATAGTTACTTTTTCTTTATAGTTTAAGTTGTGTATTATTTGTGCTATTGTTTTTAAAAACATCGAGTGATAAAATAATAAAATTTTGTCATATCAAATTGAATAATATCACTAATCGTTTGTATGATTGTAAGTTTAGCAATCGCACTACATGTAAACAAACTGATTTTTATTTAATATACGATTTTATTGTTTATATGTTATGCTAATAAATTTCTAGTATTCTTTCACAAGCAATAAATTAGGTAGGCTAGGTTAAATTGTTCAAAACTACGATAAAATCAGGTACCTTTAATTATAAGTAAGGCCCGTATTAATAATCAGCTCTCAAGAGTGACAGCGAGTTTGAGTTCGTATCAGAAATGTCATTCCAGTACGAAATGACCTGTCAAATCCGCACTTAATATTGCTCTCAATCTTGAGATCGTTTTATAAATACGAGCCTAAGTTGTATAAGGAACATTTGTAGTTTAGTAAGTAAAAAAAATAAAATAAGAAATAAGACGGTAAGCGGTGGTAAAACATATTCAATACAATTAAAATGTTATTTGTAAAAATAGTGTATTTTAATCGTAGGTAGGCAGATAATTATGATATATAATATTTTTATTCTAAGAAGTGTTTGTAAAATATCTGTAAATACTACAGAATATTCTTTTAAAAAACTTATAAGATAAAATGTTTTAAGAAATTATACGAATTGTAAGAACTGAAATAAAGTATTTGAAAGATAATTACCTCGTTTAAAATGGCTGTGTTATATTTGAGACTTTTTATTAGTGAATCGACTATACTTTTACTTATTGAGATATTTATACCAAAGTTATAAAAATATTCGAATAAAAATAGGAAAGAATATGGCTAACGAACTACCTAATAGATAATTTTGTTTGTAAACATGAAAATGTCATATTTAGTATTTTTTAAGCTGGAGCTCCTGCAGCATGGTGCATGTTTGATTTTAAATAAATTATAATTTTTTTAAATTGTTTTTTAGTTTTTTTATTCCATTCCACTGCTCATTCACAAACTCATTCTGGTATTATAATTTATGCACTGTAAGATCGTTTTGAATCCAATACCTATGATGTCCAATATGTTTTAAATATTTATGTGGTATTTTTTTATACAGGGTGTTCAAAAAATAACTGATCATATTTTAGCGTGTGACTGTATTCATGAAACTGAAAAACTTTCCTCAAGAAACATAGGTCGAAATATGAAAAAAAATTGGCCCTCCCATACAAATAGACGGCCTTTACGGGCGATGGTTGCATGTCTTAAAATCAACCTTCTTAACTGCCGATGGTATTACTAACACTTTACACAGAGTGTACTATTTTCTAACAGCACGTGGATGTCAAACCGGCTTACGCTACAGGGTGTGCACTTAATAAACTCCTTCGCGGTAAACTTATCATTAGAACCAATTAGAAAATGGATAATCTTTCCTAACGAGCTTGGAGAAAATTTTCCCACATAGCATGATAGTTGATTGCTCCTTAATAGGTATAAACGTACAGGGTATAAAACAGCTGGATGCGGCTAGCACAGGATCGGCAACAATAGCCCAAAGAGAAGAGGCCTATGCTCTGCAGTGGGCCAATATAGGCTAAATAGATAGGTAAGAAAATCATGCTGCTGCCATGCTGGACTGGGAGTGATAGAAAAACATAGAATTTGCCAGCTGCATTTCCTCCCGGGCATACTGTAAAAACCAGCTAAGGGATTCGAGGGTTTCAGTATTGTAATTTAGGCGATGGGCTGACAACCTGTCACTATTATCTTTGCTCAAAACTTGTCAGACGTGGCGAAATATGTCGTTTACGCTCTGCCTACCCCATTAGGGATAGAGGCGTGATTATATGTATGTATGTAATGACAATACAGGCAGTATATTTTTGTTAATATACCCTTATTTTTTGAATCTTTATTAATATGATGATGAATTTGTGTCCTAAAACCTAAATACAAACAGGAAAGTCAATACAATTCCAAAATTATACCAAGAAGTCTAAATATAACCCTGCATAGGGTTTCCAAAAAACCATTTCTAAAATTGTTTTAGCAAAAAAATACACATGCGTTTATGTTTTTAACATACTCGAGGATAAATTATTACAATGAGTCAGTTTAACATGTGCCAGCACTTACTACACTAAGGCTCGTATTTATAAAGAGATCTCAAGTTTGAGATCAATATTAAGTGTGGATTTGACAGGCCGTTTTGTACTGAAATGACATTTCTGATTCGAACTTAAACTCGCTGTCACTCTTGAGAGCTGATTAAAAATACGGGCCTAAATATCTACCATACCAGTCACTATAACATACAACAGGAAGTTAAGGGCTTAGGCCCTTGACTTAGACGGATCTATAATTTTGTGGAGTTTGACCACAACCGCGGGAAGATATGAGGTACAGCTATTTCAACCCAACAATAAGCACCTAATTTATATATATGGTTGTCGACAACCCTAACAGTAAAAATACTTGCCCTCGAATTCTTGGTAACGGTAAAATCCAATAATTCTTTCAATATGAATTTAGAGTTATGAGCTTTCCTCCTTCCTTAGCAACCGCTGAACAACCTAAATCAAAACCTGAATTGAACTCGGATTCAAATGAAGTCAAGTGTGTGTCAAATACGCGCAAAAAATGTTGGTAAGCGACGCGTATGTTCATGAGCGGAGCGATAAGCGGTTTCATTTTATACACCCCGCATGGTTCTTAAAACATTAAGGCCATTACAGACGTAGCTATAATATATATTAATATGCCAAAATATATTATTATAGTTTAGCTACTCACCACACACGTAGCTACGTTATAATATATATCTTACTCTCTCTGGTCCTGCGGCAGTCATTGCGTGTGCGAGTGAGATAGTAAAACATATTAATATTTTCTACGATATCTGTCCACATATTTTGGGGTCGATTGGAGAATAGAATGGAAAATATATCGTAAGATACTGTAATATATAATATATAATTATTATAACTACGTCTGTAACAGCCTTAAGTTTAAAAAACGTATTGTAATTTTTTTGTCGGTAGGTATAAATAATAGTTGGTTCTCAGCAAAGGAAGCAAACGCAAATTATTTTATTGAATTTTGTGTTAATTGATTCCTTTCGCGTACCTCACCCACTCTTGCTTTTCCTTAGTTGTAAAGAAAAAATGTATTCTTATTCTAGATTTATTTTACACAATCTTCAGGTAAAGTATTGAAACGCTACTTATTGTGTCTGTGTCCTCGGTCTTATCTCCTCGAGATGCGTACGATTCGATTACATCTCGCTTTATTACGTCTTGTACATTTCCTTGAATAAACTTATAATATTCATAACTTTCTTTGCTTTATTGCGGTGGTGCTAAGTTTTGAATCCAATGCAAAGTAATTTCTTACGATAAACTTAATATAAATAATACCTATACAAAATAATTATATTTGTTTTACAGTGCTGATTTTCAGTTATATAATAAGGTCCTCTTAAATTAAGTGTAAATTTGAAACGTTTGAATCTACCTATGAAACTGAACAACTTTCCCTAAGGGACATAGGACCTTGCATGCAAAATGCACCAGCTGATAGCGCACTTATTATGGGAAGTAAATATTTTTTTCGTATTTCGACCTACATAGGAACATTCCTTAGGGAAAGTTGTTCAGTTTCTTTGGTAGATTTGCACTTAATTTAAAAGGACCTTATAGGTAAATAGGTCTGTTAAATATTTACTTTTATTTCTGTAAATTTATTTAGACTCGTATTTATAAAGCCATCTCAAGATTGAGAGCAATATTGAGTGCGGATTTGACAGATCATTTTGTATTGGAATGACGTTTCTGATACGAACTCAAACTCGCTGTCACTCTTGAGAGCTGATTATAAATACGGGCCTTAGTAGCGCTTACTTTGGAAAGTAGTTCAGTAGGTATTGCACTACCTACTCTCACCACTTGTAAAAACAGTCTAATTTACTTACATTATTTTAGTTATGCAGGTATCTAATTTTATCAACTGCTTCTGGGGCTTAAGGGTCAGTTCACACCGAGAAGCGATGTACGCGACACGGGGCACAAAGCTGCTTGAAGATGCATCCTGTTGAACCACGAAGTGACAGGATGTAAGCGCGCGGAGTATAGCGATAGCATATAGCGTATAGCGATAGTGTAGTAGCGATATTTCGAGTTCTGTCAATGAAATGTCCATCTTTTTGCACGATAAATAATCTACAGGGTGTTAATTTAATTGCGTTCCATAGCTAAGGGGGTGTTTCAGTAACGTATAAGGAGCCCATAAAAAAAATCCAAATTTATTATGATTCCCAGAGTTGCACTGTTTCTTGCACTATAACCAATCGAGCGCGACACGCGAGTCGCATTGACCAATGATAGCGACTCGCGCGCGCTCGATTATAGTGCGAGATCGATACAGCGCAGGTTTTGGAAACATAATAAATGCTGAATTTTGATTTATTGATTTTTTGAGATGGATTTTTTAAAACATTTTTATGGGCTTCTTTAACGTTACTGAAACACCCCCTTTTGCTATGGCACGCAATTAAATTAACACCCTGTATATTGCGCTTTGCGTCGCGTCCCATCTTTTACTGCCTCGACTTTTCCAAAACCACTAGCTGCTACGACAGAAGCAGTCAACAAGTAGAAAGTTTGAAGTTTGAAGGACCTTAAAAGAAATTGCGGAAGTAACGTGATCATTGTCCTTGGAAAAGCATCTAAGAATACCACCAGACCCAATTTATGTAAACCGATAAGTCATGTTAATACCAATATCGTCAAGTTTTGTTTGAGCATACCCTCAAATGCCGGGGTACAAGCACTCTTGTTACCAAGAAGCTATCCGCTCGAGGACAGTCGTGAGGAAAATGACTTTTTACCAAGAATTAGAATGCACAAATTGATTTGATTGAGGAAAATATACAGGGAATGGGCAGACGACAGCACCTTGCCAACTGAAGTGAAGATACGATTGCAGCCATCGATTATATATTCTGTGCCATCGATTGATAGTCGACTACAGCTACGACGCCTACAGTCGCAAATGCAGTCCACACGTCGACAACTGCAGTCGTACTTACTTGCAGTTAGCAAAAGTGCATTTTTTTCTGTATGAAACCTAATCCACCCTGGGGCTCAACAATAGGGTTGACATGACTCACAGTATTTTTTTCTGTTGTATTGAAGGACTTTTACAAAAGTGTCTTCTATTATGGCTCATGTATTAATGGACTGTTGTGCTGTGTGCTGTTCTCGTCCCGGGAATTCTGTAAAATCTAGTAGGAGTTTTGATTGAAACTGAAGCGGAGATTGCCACATAGACCTATCCGATCTACTTTTATTAGCTGCTGCCGTTAAAAAAGATATAGGTATACCTATTAGGTATGATTTTATGTACCTATGTGTGTTTAATTTGGTGTTTTAATATGCCAAATAAAAGACATGTAAACACATGATTATCGAATTGGACAAACCAAACGATATGTCATTTAATCACTTTATTCATATTCGTTCGGTCATTAAACTTGAGCACGTGGCTGTACTCAACTCGCCCAAAGTGTATTATTTTCTTTGCCAATGTCAGGGCGCGCCGTAGTATGATTTACGATGTATGGCCGATGTGTGTGTGTATGGGAGTATGGTGGTTGTATGGGAGGGTTGGGGGGTCAATTGCTGTTTACTTAGCTTAGGAAAGATCTAACCGTCTTCGTAGTCTAATGGTTTGAACCTTGGGCTCCTTATCCGTAGAACGCGGGTTCAATTTCCATGGGGAGAACTCAAAGTTGGATATTCCTTAATTTATTACATTTGAATATCTGTAAGATGATTTCGTATTTTGCCTCGCCTTAACTGGTTTAAAAGCACTGACGTTCTTTCAAAAGAAGAAAAACTTACTTAAACTTTTTGTACCACTCTAAACTCTAAATAAAAACACTCCTTTTCTATTAAATATCAAGTCAGCGAATTTTTTGTGACCCTCATTTCTGTAAGAGGTTCTTGACACGAAACAGAGGCATCCGAAGATACACTTGAACTTGAAGATTTGATCCTTGACCAAAATTCTACTTTTACTGCGACATTAAATGCTCTGCTAATACCTATTTTTTTATTTTTCGAATCGTGGCTCTACATTCATAATATCTTTTTATTGATTCGGCGGACTAACACTTCGCGGAGCTGAGGATATTCGTGGCACGCAACGAGGCACGTTCATGAATATGGTGACGAATTGACAATTGGGTACTTGACTGGGTAGCTTAAAAAATTCAAAACGTTTATACTTAAAACTAATGGCTAAAAATATTGTGGATTTCATTCATAATTAAAAAAAAATGCACATTTAGATTTTAATAATCGAATTAAAAGTATATAAGTTATTGATTTGATTAGTCAATATTTACTAAAATGTGACGTCATAATTTACTATTTTCATACAAAAAAGCGTTTTTGACATTTCATAAAAAGTTGCTGATTTGACTAGTTGGAAAGTAGCCAATTGCCAATGCAGCAGAGCACTCACTACTTCTGTGTTATGTAGACCCATTTGGGCTTCCACTGGATAGCAGGTCCGCCCCTTCGGAGGAGAGGAGGAAATAACCTGTAGTTTAGGGAGTGCACTCTTAGGGAACAGGCTTCGAGCAAGTACCACTGCACTCCCGATGTTTCGCCTACCTAACGGCGGGTAGGGCCATGGGCGGGTGATTGGAGGGTCAGTAACATTGCTGATGATGATGGACATGAAGTTCCATTTAACACTTAAAAACACTATTACTTAATCACTATTTTTAACGACCTGTGAGGACGACGCGATAAAATTCTTTCAGTAAAATAAAACCCTTATGCAATACAATATTTCATTGTAAAAGAGTTTTATTGTTTCACAAATACATACTTACGTAGCGCCTAATAAAACTGACCATTATATGAGAATGTTATTGTATTGAACGATTTTTCGTTCAGTATGATGAATTGTTGGGTACTTATGCTAAGTAAAAGCCAGAAAAGTGACACAATGGTTTTGGTGGCGATGAGCTGACAACCCGTCACTACAGCATTGACACATAATCATCAGCCTATAATCAGTCCACTGCTGGTCATAGGCCTCTCCCATGGCACGCCACTCAGCTCGGTCTTCAGCCGTTGACACATCCTACCAAAATAAAATTTCCCTTAAAATATATTTTCAGACGTGGTAAAATGTCTAATTAATAGGTACGTTGTGACTCTATCTACACCGTATAAGAGCTATATGTTTGATTTATGTATGCGCGTCTTATAATAATGTAGAGTCAGGACCTATACTAAAATTACTTCACATGGTTAACTTGTCTTGAAATGATGATATCCCGAATAATTAGAATAATTTTGAAACAAAATTGCTTTATTTTCGGCTGCACATAACAATGGATACCAAAATATCTTAATTTGAGTAACATGACAAGATTCAAGATTATATTATAAGGAGTATTAGGATGTTTTTATTATACGGGATTACTTTATATGAGCGCTCAAGCTTTTACGGAGTAGGTTGAGCGTACAGCGCCTATTAAAAGCGTTTTCGCCACGTGAAACAAATGTTGACGGAAATTATAGTTTGACATGTGTATCACAATGAATACAAATAGTGACTAACTGCCTCCGTGGTCTAGCGATCTGAGCCATGGGCTCACGACCCGGAGGTCCCGGGTTCGATTCCCGGCGGGGGACAATAACTTTGTGTTGTTGTTTCTATTTTGGTTAGGACATTGCAGGCTGATCACCTGATTGTCTGAAAAGTACTTAAGATGATCCATGCTGTCGGATGGGCATGTAAAAAGTCGGTCCTGCGCCTGATTTCTCTCTGGTCGTGTCAGTCAATCCCATGTCAATGTCCCATCAGAATAAGAGATTGATAGAGAGTGCACTTGTGTATTTCGCAAACACTAAACTTGAGCACTAAAAACTAGTCCTGCGCAGTTGGCCTATCTCTGGGAAATTGGCCGCCATTACCGAAAATCGGTGGGAGGACTATTATTATTATTATATAGTGACTAAATTACGATACAAGCTCATTTTTTATTCGCTTCCAATAATCATGGAAGCATGGATGTTACCCCTAGATATTGGTACCTTAGTTTTCGTTTACGAGACCTGTGGGAAAATGTGGTGATGTTTTTCTGACCCCACACAAAATCAGTAAAAAAATTGACCTTTCTTCTGAAGTCCCACCGGCTCCGTTCAATAGTCATGCGTGTGAGTGTGTTTACAAAATTGTTGGCATTGCAAATGGTGAAATGAATCGAGACCACACTCAAACAATCAATGACAATGCGATCAAAATACAAATCTAGTCAAAGACTATTATGAACTGTTGACCTGCCAAACCAAGTCTTTACATATAGACCAATGGTTCTCCGGGTTTCGAGTCGATCGACCCGATGAACCCTTTTGTCAGAGTTTTTAAACCGCCTAATAGAACAGCTAATGCCAGCCAGCAACGTTTGAAAAATAAACCGCCTCTACGCATATTCGTATCTGCGTGGCTGTATGGGCTTTATTATCAATGCCATGGCCAGTGCAGTATCGCGCTCCGTATGAATCGCGCGGACTCTCGCGCCGCGCGCTTCTAAATTCAAATTATTTCGAACTCTAACTTTTTTTAGAACGCAAATGGCCAGCGTGGTTCTGAAAAATAAATTACCTATATTTTTTTAAATAGTTATTTTATACCTGGTTTTATGATTTAAACATCGAACACTAACTTTTTTTAAAAGCAAACGGTCTGCATGCTGCTGAAAAAAAAAATATTTTTAGAATACAATTTAGTTTTAAAATTAGTTGACTTTTTATATTTAAATCGAATGTGGTGATTGTGTGGACATATTTTTTTTTAATTTGGAAAATGGTGTGCAAAGTGGCGCCTAAGAACAGCGCGCGTGAGTATTTTTGTTGTGTGATGTGGAAAGCGGAAGTGCTGAAAATGTGCTGAAAACTAGGGCTGAAATCAAGGAGGTTATCAACTTTATCCTTCTTGGTTGAAAATAATTGAAGAAAACCGGAAGGAATCGATTCTTACTTTTACCTTTGAGTTATTTTGTTAGCATTATTTTTTTGCATTATTTCTTGCTAGATAAAATAACTCAACTATTTATGAGAAGAAATAAGTTTAGTTTGATAAAAGGTGGTATGTAATATAGGTATCTAGAAAAGCCCCCTCAGAAAAAAAAGTAAATATTTATTTGTGACCATTCTGGTTTAATTTCCTCTAGAAACATTATGAGACTAGTTTTCTAGAGAAAGTGTTTAGACATCGTGCTCTATCGGCTAGCATGCATTGGGCGCTTTTCCACTAGACGTCACGTCAACGGCAACGGCGACGGCACGGCGACTATCATGTGACAATATCTATGGGAATCGATGACATGCCGTGACGGTGCCGTGCCGGCAAGTGGAAAAGCGTGTCATATAATTTCATTGATTTTCATACATTATCTCACCTACGATATCGTCGACGGTACCGTGCCGTCGCCGTTGCCGTTGACGTGCCGTCTAGTGGAAAAGCGCCCATTCTTGGAATAAAATCATTTTTTTCCTCATTTATCTAGTCTAAATATCGGTAGTTTTAAATATCCGGCGCCATGCAGCTTGTTGTGTTCCATTGGTATAAGAGAATGCAATTATCTTTAAGGCTTCTGTCTGGGTCAGCTCGCCCCATCGTAGACTCTGACGGGAAGACTTCTTGTGGTCGTGCGTGTATACTGGGTGTAAGGGACAGCGTACTGATAGGGGTTGCTCAGTCAACGAAACTGAACAACTTTCACTAAGAAATTCTATCAGGAAAAAAAAAAAAATTTACTCAAAAATCACCTCGATCAGACTATTTTATGGTACTTTTCCTTAATGAATTTCCTGGTGAAGTTGTTCAGTTTCGTTGACTGAGCAACCCCGTTTAGCTTTTCCACTTAGGTAGGTATGTAGATTATGATGTAGGTTCTTCCATGCTGGACTGGGAGTGGTAGAAAAACATAGAATGTGCCAGCTGCATCTCCTCCCTGGCATGCTGTAAAAACCATCTAAGGGATTCGAGGGTTTCTGTGTATTGCAATTTAGGCGATGGGCTGACAACCCGTCACTTCACTATAGCAATATCTGTAATAACCCTAAAAACTTGACAAACGTGGCGAATCGAACTTTGTTTAGGTCGTTTTTGCTCTGCCTACCCCATTAGGGATAAAGGCGTGATTATATGTATGTATGTATGTAGATTATTTGATAAAGTGTAGTACCTACGTAGCATACTTCATGTTAGTTGGAATTCGATCATCGTTAAGAAACTGTAATTAACAGTTAAGTACAGTTTACGATTTTAAAAGTAACACAAACAATTTTATAAGGATTTTGTTTTCTTCAGGATAATTTGTTCAGACTTTTCGAAAACCTTGTATTAACTTATCTAATTTCTTCTTGCCGTTCGCAGCAGAGACCCTGGGTCCATGGGGTCCAGAGGCAAAATCGTTTTTTTAAGATATTTCCGTACGTCTCTTCGAGGCAACAGGTGACGAAAAGGCTAGCAGCTATTTCGCAGAAAGAGGCAGTTTGTGAAATCTTGGGAACTTTGCCTTGATGTGGCGTGTCAGACGAAGTATGTACTCTGTAGTAAGACTTGGTAGCAACACGGGTAAAAAGGGTCTGTAACGTAGATATCTTTATTAATATTGAATCCAGAACGATTTTTTACGTTACATTACACATTGGTGCTAATTCAGGACGCACATTACTAATTCTAATTCTTAGTAGCGCTGTTACTTTCTTAAATTTGACATAAGAACAGGATAGCAAACAAACACGTGACTTTGACATTCTTAATTTGACGTACGGCGCTTTAAATAAGGAATGACCATAGAGCGTGCTCACTAATTTTACTTTATTTAAGCAGTCTTATGTCAGATAAGAAATGTCAAACTCACGTATTTGTTTGCTATCCTGTTCTTATGTCAAAGTTAAGAAAGTGACAGCGCTACTATGAATTAGAATTAGTAACTGGACGGTGTGAATTGAGGCCATTGTATTGTATATGGATGATATTATATTGTTACAGCGCGTGGTGGGGATAGTCAAGATGCGCGGGCGCATGAAATCGCAGACTACGAGACAGCTTTAGATCTAGCAGGTAATTGTATAATAATAATATACCTACTTATTTCACTGCCTCCGTGGTCTAGTGGTCTGAGCCATGGGCTCCCGGTCCTGGGTTCGATTCCCAGGGGTTCCGATTCACAAAGTTGATATTTGCCAATTTATCACTTTGTGAGATTTTCACCAGTTTGGTATTTATAAAGCGATCTCAAGTTTGAGAGCAATATTAAGTGTGGATTTGACAGGCCGTTTTGTACTGAAATGACATTTCTGATACGAACTCAAACTCGCTGTCACTCTTGAGAGCTGATTATAAATACGGGCCTTAGTTAGCCAGGGTAAGCTTTTACTGCTGGAATTTCCTAGTTAAGTTATAACCCGTGTCAGTCCTTCAATACCGTTAGTTTAACTATTCCTGGAGTTACCTAGTGCGGGAACCAGCTTTAATGATTAAACATGATCGCTTAGCATTAGAATCACATTTAGAATGTTAAGGAGGGAAGTACTCTAAATCGGGCTAAACACGGTCCGGCATTTCACTTTGTTATGATAGTTAATAGTTGAATTTTCAATAAATCTATATATGGTTAGCTTCTCTAAAATATGGAGAACAACTAGATTCATAGATATAACCTAAAAGTACTATGATTACACCAGGAAATCATCAGAAATATCATAAAAAACTGGCGTCTCAATGCCGAATTTCAACAACTGTGATATTTCACAATGTTGACAATGTTATATCGAATTCACTGTATAATTATGAAGAACATCGTAATCAACTCTGTTTTTCAATACATTTTGTGTACATTGAGATATATGCAAAAATATATGAAATCGGCTTGAAACAGCCCCATGCTAGAAAAGGACAGAGCGCGCATTCTGTCGTTGGTTTGAAAGGGACAGTTGCCGCGAGCACATAGACCCTTAAGCTACTGCGTTGATAGTGAGTTTAGTTTTTCATCTGGAACTAGCTTTCTGTCAGCGGTGTCACCCGCTGCCAAATAAGTTTTCCCGTAGGAATGATGTATTTTCCCGCGGTAAAAAATAGCCTATGTTACTCAGGGTGAACGTATAGCTTTCTAATGGTGAAAGTATTTTTGAAATCGGTCCAGTAGTTTTTGAGTTTATTCGTTACACGTTACACACGAAAATACAAATCTTTCCTATGGACTGGGGGTGATAGAAAAACATAAAATGTGCCAGCTGCATCTCCTGTATATTGCTGTAGTGACAGGTTGTCAGCCCATCGCCCAATACACTGAAATACCTCGAATCCTTAGCTGGTTTTTACAGCATGTCCGGGAGTAGATGCAGCTGGCACATTCTACGTTTTTCTATCACTCCCAATCCAGCATGGAAGTAATTACGATTGGGCAATATAAATATTATAATAGAAACTAAAAATATCACAAATCTAGTTATAACTAGAAATTCTTCCTATCTACACCTAGATTCAGATAGTGCATCTGTATCGGTCACGTGTTTCTGCTATCAGTTATTATGCATTTTTTCATTATTTCTCACGTCTTACGCATTGACGTCACAAACCTAAAACTCTACATCTGCATTAATTTGTACATTCGTTCATTAAGATAAACAGTTTTTAAAACACTGATAATGAAATTCATATAAAAAAATAAAGACGGTGTAAACCACTACATTATCAGAAAAAGAAAATATTGTATAGGTATTACGAATTACGATATTTTACAAGGTGGGCCAAAAGAAGTCATCCGATGTTCTTATGCTGTAACTTTTTTATTCTTCTTCTTAGCGAGTGGATTTTCGAGTCGAACAACGACCCGATAAACCCTGATGTCAGAGTTTTTTATTTAATAAAATTCTTTGGGTCTGCTTATGAAATAATAATATGTTTATTTAATTCATTAGAATTTAATTAATCATGTCGATAAAATTACATCGGCGAAGTGGCCGCCGCCAGAGTTGACGTTGATTTTTTATTACTCTTGCTTGAACTTCCGGTGACAGGCTCTTACATTCCTAGTGGACTCTGGGGCTTGTTGAAATTAACCCAAAACTTCAAAAAAGCCCATAAAAAGAAGTCTGGAACGGTTAAATCGGGTGATCTGGCCACTAAAACAAATCGCCAAAACGAATGAAAAAGGGATTAATTTAAAATGGATTATTTTACTCTGGCGGCGGCCACTTATCCGATATCATTTTCTACATTTGATGGGATAAATTCTAATGGATTCTATAAACATATTTCACAAGCAGAATCAAAGTTTTTTTATTAAATAAAAATATCGATGATTACTTTTGGCCCACCCCGTATAACGATTTAGGAATTATTTAAATTCTGAGCTATAACCACGACATATCTGCAGGCTAGCCTTAGTAATACCACTCAGGGTGATACCCTAGCTACTGCCTTATTTGGTTGTATTGTATATGAAAATGACAACCAAATATGTCTAATGAATACTAGCAGTCATTTGTAAGATAATAATCAAAATATTATGCGCATGAGACATCTCTGAGTATGTTTAATGATAACAACCCATTCACTAACGGCGAGAGATCTATATAACTACCTTATAGAGACCAGTCACTAGTCATAACATTGGATATACCTTCACGTAGCGTAGCTTGGCCTTTTCGGATAGTGCATTTCTGCATATTATATATTTTATTATTACTTATATAAATTATACCTATAGCTTTTAGTATCCATGCCGCGATTCCACGATATACATACAATCACTCCTCCATCCTCAATGGGGTGGGCAGAACGTGAACGACCTAATAAAGGTTGTCCTCTATGTCTGACAAGTTTTGAGGGTTACCTATTTCAGATAGATTTAATAGTATATGAATCAGCTGATGTTTGAAGAAAGAAATATGATGTATGGAATAGAATAAAAAGAGCCAAAGACAATAGTTGTAATAAAACTGCTATAAGGTGTAGCGGCAATATTCTATAGATTGTGTTTAATGGTGATAGTGCGTTTATGGTGTGGGAGTGACGGCATCTTGTGGTTAGTCAAATAGAGCAAAAAATTATATAGGTACTTAGGTACGGAATTTATCTATGGAAGGCTTGACACTTTTGGAGTAAATACGAAATACTACGACAGACAATCCCATTGTATAGAAAGCTTAGGAAGAGAAGTAGTGGATATTATTTTTACTCATATCAGCGCAGTTTGTTTGTCAGTAGGTAGGTACTCGATGCTTTCTATATACTTGCATAGGATGGTTAAGTCAGGTCAGGGGCAGCTACCAAGAACGAACTCTACATGCTACAATAATATTAATATTGATAATCAATCAGGTGTTTCTGAGTGCGTTGCCCTCATCAAACTGGGATTAATTTCGGTAATTGATAATTTCCAAACTGCCAATTTAATTAATGGGAGTCGAATCCGCGGCCAGCCAGATTGAGAGCCCAAGGGTTAAACCGCTAGACCACACACCACGGAAGCAGACCAGTAGAATTTAGTATAAGGTTATTTAGTACTACTTTCATATCAACTTTCATCTTGATACCTTTAAATTACTGGGCAAGTTAGCCGCAATCTAGTAGCCATTTATAAGAAACGTCTAGAATCTGGACTAACGAACGCGAGCTAAAGATTTACTTTATGAAGAGATTTTCTTTGAGAAGAAAGTACTATAATGGTATTTATTCGAGCTAACATATTCTAAAAAGTGAAATATTAATCCTCTCTTTTTTATATCGCTGATTGCCTACCTTGTAATATAAAGGATATAGGTAAAAAATAATAATAAAAAAATAAACTTTATTTCTGTTCATACCTTCTATATCAAAGTGATTTAAAATTTTAAAAGTTTTAGTTTGTGCTGTAATTATAGTTCTTGGCGGAAGCTGCATGAGGTCGCCAAAGAGCATTCCTTTCTAACAATTCCAAACACGACTATGATACGATGTCTAAATGGTTATATTAGTTACCTTAGATTCCATTAAATTTGTTTGGTTTCGTAGAACAACTTATTTAGTTGCCCACCGCTAGGATGTAGAACTATAGTAATGATCTAATCTGTGGTAGAATAGAATCCATAACACCGAAAACAATGTGACAAATCAAATGTTAATTCTGTTTCAATTTTTTTGCAGGATATGGCCGGTTCAGTCGGAGCGCTCTGGGCGCATGCGCAACTGCCTTCCTCACAACTGGAGTAGAGAACTGCGTCATGTCCTATGTCCTTCCTGCGGCGAGATGCGAGCTAGATCTCTCTACGTACCTGACGGGACTTATCAACATGGCTTTTATGAGCGGTAAGCTACCCATTCCAACCTTTTTTCCCTTTCTTACAACAGGAGTAGTCTACGTCGGACCGTATCATGTTCTGCCGGCAGCTTTGCTCGACCTTATTATTTTAAAACCAAATTCAAAGCTAAAGTTCCTGACAAGATTCATAATTTCATCATCTAAGATACGAGCGAAATATATTTCTTTTGTGGAAGTGGTCATATCATCGCCAAAATTCTAGTATAACCGAAACCTGTAAGAAATTAGCAGTTGGTACCTCGTGCTCGGAGTTTATGTGTGCATATTTTTTTAAGTAAAGAGCAGTGACCAGAAAGGTTACCCTCGATCAGATATTGACTCCTTGGTGTTATTAACGATGCGACCACACCTATGTATCGATTCAGATAACGTGTGTATGTTTGTTCATTGTTCAGTAATTACGTACTACTAGAGCTAAGTAAGCTCTTTATGCTGTTTGGTTTAGATTATTTTTAGAAAACTAGGCTTCGCAAAGTTTGTGAGCCTCCCTCATATTTGGGTAGCTAATACGTTGCTACGTTTCGTAGGCGCGTGGAGTGGTGAGCTCGCTCTGTCATCGGCTCTACGGACTTGTTTTATTTTACTAAAAATCATTACCAACACAATAATACTTACCTAACTGCGGAAAGAAGTCCTATTGTTTAAGATAATTAACACTTTAGTACAAATAATCAAATCACTATGTTTGAATTTATAGGTATGATCAAGAATCGTTTAGAACATCCCATAAAAGGTGACGAAGACACGCTGACATCGAATATGCGCAGAGTTTTTCATACATAATATTAAAAAATCACGCCTATGTACCTTAAGGGGTAGGCGGGGCAGCAACAAAAACATTTTGGATAGGATTGTGATTATTATTTCTAATCAACGATTTCTAAAGGAATTTATTTCATGGTATTACAAAATATTGTCACAACTTATAATATTATAAACAATGATAAAAAGAAAATTAAAAAAACAAAATAATTTTTTACGTCAATCGAATAACCCGCCCCGTGTCATTCATTCCCGGCGCAAAGGTGCCCATCGCAACGTTTCCGCGTTGAATTGCAATGGATATTTCTAATTGGGTTAGAACATTATACCTATATACTATACTTCCATGCTGGACTGGGAGTGATAGAAAAACGTAGAATGTGCCACCATCTCCTCCCGGACATGCTGTAAAAACCAGCTAAGGGATTCGAGGGTTTCAGTATATTGTTATTTTAGGCAATGTTCTGACAACCTGTCACTACAGCAATATACAGATCTATCTTAAACAACCCTCAAAACTTGTTAGACGTGGCGGAATGACCTTTGTTTGAGTCGTTGACGCTCTGCCTACCCCATTAGGGATACAGGCGTGATAATATGTAGGTATGGATGAATTAGAACATGAGTGGGACGATCCTACTGGATCGACATGTATTTTGTCCAAATATCCATCCTGCAACTCTACATTCAGGTCGTGTCGTCATATCTTGCTTGTTATGCAAATAATCACGTAGGTACTAAAACAAGTCCCGCGCCAAAATGGTTGGCTGTCATCATCATCATCTCCCAAGCCTTTTTCCCGTATTTCACGGGGTCGGCTACCTAATCTAGGGGATTGAACGAGGTTATATGTTTTTACACAGAGCGACTTCCATCTGACCTCTGCAACCCAGACCCGATGGTTGGCTGTCGTCACCAAATTTTTTTTGGGATGACCTGACCTCAGACAACTTTGTACCCATATTTTACAACAATGTATTGTCTGCAAAATATGGTGAGATGCGGTTGGTTCAAACACTATTGTTCCCTTTATGATAAGAGAACAATGACAAGATGACTGAAACTATTCATTCAGTTTATTTTATATCTAAACTAGCAGCCCGCCCCGGCTTCGCACGGGTAAACATAATTTGCCGAAGACATGAAGTGTGTCAAAAAATCTATAATAATTCATTTGTCATTGTATAGCCTCCGAGGATATTACCCGCAACTGTGCGATAGCAGAGATATTATTATTTTCATTTATCATATCGACTCCATACACATTTTAGAAAAAAAAAAACAATGTGTAAGTACCGTTTGCATTGATATACCTGTCTGTTTATTATATTAGGTAAGTTGTTTGTCTTCTGAAACGTTTTCAAGCAAAAAACTGACACTTAATTTTTTAAATTTATATCAATGAAACTCGATAAATCCAGTCATCAATGCGGGCGGCGGGCGAGAGCGCCGATCAGCCGGCCGCGCGGCCTGCGCGGGTAACATATCGTACCTCCGAAATTCTATATTCCGAATTTTAATATCACGAAAATGGTTGCCAGTAGTGTTATTTTACAGATGATTTATTTGACATATTAATATAATCCTAAACCTATATTTTCCAGAAATATCATTTTCCAGAAACACTGTTACCAAATTTTTAAAATGCCTTTTTTACTTCTGACAACTAATTCATTTCAAACCAGTATCAATATTCCAACAATTTTAAACCCCGAAGTAACTTTTTCCACAATGTCGATAGCCAGAAGTAACAATCTCCAAATGAATTATTAGACAGAAAATAAACCTCATATTTTAAAATTTTAATGCAAAACCGACTCGGGACACCCCGACACGGATAGATTAGGTTCGAAGGGTATGGCGGAAGCGATGTGGGCGAGCGCAGCGAGCCCAGTTCGCTTCCGACATACCCTTCGAGGGTTAGGTTGCTAGTGATGCATGCCTGCATGCCTGCTTGCTTGCTTGCTTGCATGCATGCATGAATGCTTGCTTGTTTGCATGCATCATGCATACAAACAAGCAATTTTTCCACAATGTCAATATCCAAAAGTTACAATTCCCAAATGGATTAGTAGACAGAAAATAAACCGCATATTTCAAAATTTCAATGCAGAACCGACTCGGGGCACCCCGACACGGATAAGTTAGGTTCGAAGGGTATGGCGGAAGCGAGATGGGCGAGCGCAGCGAGCCCAGTTCGCTTCCGACATACCCTTCGAGGGTTAGGTTGCTGGTGATGCATGCCTGCACGCCTGCTTGCTGCTCGCTTGCTTGATTGCTTGCTTGCATGCATTGCATGCTTGCTTGCTTGCTTGCTTGCATGCATGCTTGTAAGCGTGCATGCATGCTTGTAAGCGTGCATGCGTGCTTGCATGCTTGCTTAGCATTTATTATAGCAAGCTGACTTTAACTCTATTCTTAACTCTATCTAGAAAAAGATTTATTTGGATTTCAACATTTTGGTAAGATAATGTTTTGGAATAAATATATTTGGAAAACAGAGTGGTGGAATAAAGTTATAGTTGGATTTCGTTATTGTGGTAAAAAGTTGATCTGTGATATAAGTCAATGGTTAAATGAAAAAAAGTTAAATAAAATTCTGGATTTTAATAATATGGATTTTGTAACTTCTGTAAAACGAAAAAATGGAAATAAAAAAAAAGTCGAATCGTTTTCGGGAATATGGAATTTGGGTTTAAAAATTTCGGTTTTACAATATGTAACCGCCTGCGCGTCATATTTTTTTGATTTCGCATAAGTTTATACGTTTGATATCTTCTAAATTATTGATCGAAATTATATAGTGTAAAGGACAATTATAATCTACATTTAATTTATTAGCTTCCAATTGTGTTTATTTGGATAAGGATTAATGTTGTAAATCGTTAAAATCGCTTCGTAAATAAGCCATTATTTTTCGTAAAAAGTAAAGAATAAAAATGGTTATTGTGAGTTATCCCTAAGAGATAGACATATACCATCGCGGACTTTTTTGTTGACCTTATGAAGGTGTACAATATTGTAGTGTACATTATTTTGATCTATCGCGTAGGGTTTAGCCAGCGTTTGCAATGTAAGCGCAAAAAAATGAATTTATTTACGACATAGCATCAGAAACCTCTAAAATTATCAGTGTTTCTCTACTATATTATGCATGTGTTATACATATAAACCTTCCTCTTGAAACACTTAATCTATTAAAAAAAACCGCATCAAAATCCGTCGAGTAGTTTTAAAGATCTAAGCATACATACATACATACATACATACAGACAGACATACAGACAGCGGGAAGCGACTTTGTTTTATACTATGTAGTGATGATAGTGATGTTGATTGAAATATTCAAGGAGTCGTAATGGAAAGGTTAGGCAAGCCATGTGACCCTTTTATTCTGTAATGCAAATATCCTAAGCCAAGGGTGTCTTGTCTACTCGTCCCACATAAACATAGGTCGAAATGTGATTAAAGAATTTGTACCCTCCTTGGGCAAATGGCACTATTGGTATGGAAGCCGCTGCATCTGGCACATTCTATGTTTTTCTCTCACTCCTAGTCCAACATGGGAGTCAAATAAAAAATACTTCCTCATACAAAATGGCACCTCGGTCGAACACTTTATCTATTCGTGAAAATTGTTTAGTTAAGTTGTCTGTGTAATTGTGTCATTGTGTGCACCGCCTAATCCTTCTGGTCTCTTCTCTGGGTTCTTTAAACTCGGCTCCATCTTCTTCAGTTGTTTAGTTAAGTTGTCTGTGCAATAAAATTTTTATCTATCTATCTATCATATGCTCTATTATTAAAACAAGCGTCGTGCATGTTTATTTATTATTAATTTGTTACTTTTTTTTTCTTAGGTGGAGTAGCCAGCGCCTTCTTCTGGGGTATAGTTGGTGATGTCTACGGTAGAAGAAACACCATCGCAGCCACCTTGCTTCTTAATGGAGCCATCACATTAGCGCAGAGTACAGTAACGGACTATCGGATCCTGCTAGCAGCTAGGTCTATGAATGGATTTCTTATAGGTGAGACTGTGCATAATCTATTAGAAGATAATGCTATTTTGAATGCCTACAATAAACCGATGCATCTGTTCACTATTATTACTCGTATCACAGCATGTTTGAATGAATTGCAATACGCACGTCACTACCTACAGTTAATGTTCTACCGTCGTCGTGCATAATATTTAACATATCTCATGCTCGGTAAGTGATACATACAACCCCAAAAAAAAAAAAAAAAAAATTAAAAAATTTAAAAAAATTAAAAATTCCTTTGCAGCATAGATTTTGAAACCTATGCTGCAAAGTAATTTGAAAAAAGAACTGTCAAATTAAAAGAAAAAATAGTTGATAGCCTTATTTTAACCACTTTTTTGGACTTGTCGATTGACAAACCTGTTATGCCATTTGCCTGGGATGAACCGTTGAAAGGTTATCGATGAAAAATTGGTTCAAAAACAGCTAGAGTTTCAAATTCTCGTGACACATCGTTGCCCATGATATTTAATTCAGCCACCATTTGCAGCTGGTAACAGTTCTAACAAGCACCATGCAATGCCCTTCAACTTGGCCGGTTCTTAGTGGTGAACAAACACACAACCGCTCGAAGCAATCAATTAATTGTGACATTGTTTGTAGCGTGTTCACTTTTCTATCGAAACGTTAAAAATAGTATAAATGAAATGTTTCAAAGAAATGTTGTCATGTCATGTCATAAACATTAGCTCTATGTAATTTATCTTGTCATTTAGGTACGTGTATATTTTTTTGTGCAATTGAACTTGTAAATTGTTTAATGGTTAAACAATTTGCTCTTATATGACGACGATCACAGCTTAGAATCTAGGTAAGAAATTAAAATTTATTTAAACAGCTCACTTGGTTTAAGTTGGGGGTGTGGATCGCGAGGTCGTGGGCTCGAGTTCCTCCCGAAAATAACACTGTGAATATCAACACAATTAATTTAATATCTTTTCTTGTAGCAAATTTCTGCTGTGGTATATAGTTGGAGAAAACAAAATCTCTCATCGGAAATAAAACGCTCAAAATCCTTTTTTCAGGTGGACCATCAACGTTAGTATTCACGTTCCTATCGGACCTGGTGGGAGTCAAGAAAAGACAGTTCTATCTCAACATCACTGGGATGAGCTTCGTAGCAGCGTGGCTTATTTTACCTGGTAAATTGACAATATTTTATTCTACAATAGATTAGTTGTATATGTATCATTTAGCCGTCTTTAGTGTAGTGGTGTGGTAGTGGTCTGATCCTTGGGCTCTCAATCCGGAGGTCGGACGTATGTGCAATTTATATGGGAGCTCAAAAGGTTTAATTATCGCTTTTTAAGATTATCGGCCTCATAGGCCTTCGCAAGGTTAATCACAATCATTGTCTGATATGTCTGGCTATTATTCCTTTTTTCTCGGTGAGTCCGCTATACCGCCAATAGCAGTCTTTGATAGTGTGTTTTAAACAAATATTTCTAGCTAGATTAAATTTTTGGCACCGGAGGAGTTTTTATGAGGAAAAACTACTTTTTCACATACAAACTTTGTAGATTCACTGATCCGGCACTAGTCGGTTCAAATCTCGTGATCAACCATGAGTACTATAAGTCGTAAACCAACCTGCTATTGACAAGCCGTCATTATGTAAGCTATACCATTGAACATATTCACTTGAATGTTATCTAAATCACGTGTAGCACAATGCGGTGGATTACAATAATATTTAGTGGTCTCTTTTGATTTACCAGGACATTTCCAGTAAACAGCTTTACCTAGCCTCGTAATCTCAAGACTGAGAGTAATATTAAGGGAATAGATTTGACAGGCCGTTTGGAAATAACATTTCTGATACGAAATCAAACTCGCTGTCAATCTCAGAAGTTAATAATATGGGTCCTATAGTTTCTTGAATTGGATTTTTATGATATTGATGTGGACTTTCTTAATTGATAATTATTTAATTTTCGAGTCATGTTTTGTAGCTGACCTCTCCGAACACCTAAATATTAATGTCAATCCAAATAATAAAAAAAAACTGTTCACTTTCAGCGGTTGCCTGGCTCATCATCCCCGTCAAGGTGGACTTCCAAACTATCCTCCCCATCTACTCCTGGAGATTATACCTGGCGCTGGGCAGTCTACCAGCCTTCATAGCTGGCTTCTGGGTCCTCTGCCTGCCGGAGAGTCCACGGCTGCTCAGTGATACTAACCGAGCCGATGAAGCTATCAAGATTCTGCAGAACATTGCTAAGAGGAACGGCACGGAGGATTATAAGGTTGGTGCTTTAATATTTTGGAAAAGTATAAGATCACAACAATATTGGACAAACGACGTTGTCTCTGCTGTGGAGTAAAAACAGATGCGTTTAGTACCTATATGACCGAAGATTATAAATAGTACAAAAAGAAAAGAGGTCGATGCCTAGAAATAGCTACATAATTCAAAGAGTTATCAACAATAATTATTACCAGCTGATAGTTTCTCAATAATAGACATAGTGATGCTGCATTAACATGGTTACTTGAGTAATACCGTGAAGTATTGACATACCACAACTGCTGTCCCACTTGAGCAGTCAAATTCGCCAAATTCATTACTAGGGCAAGTGGTGCTCTAAATTGACAAACTCTATTTACCATCAGATGAGTCTTCTGTTTATTTTCCATTAAAAAAAGTAATTGTACAAGTGGGTGTTTGATTACATTGTACCTGGAAGCAGCTAACTGACAAATTGGCTAATTGTTATTTCCTCATCAACTCATCAAGATCGATAGGAAGTATCGGAACTAGATCCTGAGACTAGATCGATCTTCCAAAAGGCAAGGTTACTTGGTGTATATGAGAGATGTGTTCACTAAATTTGGTAATATGAAAGGTGTTTTGTTTTTCACTTTAAGGAATTCCAGATAGGGTTGAATATGTACCTATAGGTATATGTTATTGTAGTGATGGTTCGTTAGCCCATGCCATAAAATTATATGGAAGAGAAGCAGCTAGCGTATATTATTTTTATAGCTACCCTTTCAACACGGATACTTAAATCTGGTTTTAGAAACATCAATATTCATTTGCAAGTCTTTCAAACTTCTCAAAATTATTCAAAAATATTTAAGGGCGTCAAAATTAAATTTTGTCCCATTTTCAAGGTCAAGAAGTTGATCCAAGACGACATCTTCCTGGCGAAGACCCTCAACGGTGACGGCGAGAATAGGACCAAGGACCTGTTCATCGGAGTGCTCAAGGACCTGAAAATGTTCGTCTCCAAGGTCTACGCGGTCAAGTCTAGTCTGATCCTCTTCGTCTTCTTCGCTAATATGGCTGCGTGAGTATAATGCAATAAGAAAAAAAGTAGAATTTGTGGAGATCATTCTTTTTACTGATAAGTGTAAATTTTATCAGTTGCAACAGTTCACCCCTCCTGAGGGGTTGTCGTTGGTCGGAGGTAGTCATAAGTAAGTCTTTGTGCAAAGCCTGCCCAAAAAGTCCTCTATTCTCAGCAGATAAATTGACGGCTACCACCACTATACCTATTTTTGCCGCCGAGCAAAAGTATTCGCATTCCTGTTCCGATCTGAGGAGGAATGCATGGAATCCAGTAAAATAACTGGCACTTTCTAAATACTTTAGCAATTTCGATCACAACTTTGGATAACCTACACAATTTGTGTGCTAATAGGAGTAGTTCCTAAAAAATTGTGTAACCTACACTTATTTGATTTTCAGTGGCTTTGGCTTAAACTTCTGGCTACCAGAGCTGCTCTTGCGAACCCAGAATAGAGGCTGCACCGCCCAGCCAGAGAGTATGAAGCTCTTCGACGCTTCTAACGCCACCTGGCGAGAAACCCATGATTACGCCAGGAATGGACTGGAAAGGCTCAACGACAGTGCCCTAGACAGCCCGCCAGTGGTTGAGTGCCATGCTGATATTAATGATGAGGTAATTTCCGTGATTTTGGATATTTTGGTATAGACAATTAGTTTTTATGATAGAGATTTTTTTTAGGAAACACAAGCTGCTTGGCACTGGACTCTAAGCCGTGAGACTCCTCGTGAAACATACCACACTGATTTTGTAGAATCATTCAATCGATCTTTATACAGATCAGCCTGTGATACCGTTGCCAAATGCAGACAGCTAGGAGGTTGACTACCCTAATATGTCTAGATTTTTAAGCCTACTCGGCTAGATTAGAGCTAGTAAATTCTATATTTTTCATACCGATTTCAAACTAGCGGCTTTCCTTTTTCTAACTTTTCATTCATCATCTTTCTCTCACCGATTTTTTTTTGTTTTTTCAGGTATTCAAGTCAGGCCTGATCGTCGGAGCGTGTTGTCTACTTGGAAACGCTGCGTGCGCGCTGATAGTGGGGCGGGGAGGGGCTCGGGGGGTGCGGGCGGCTGCCTCAGCTTGCACCTTCGCCTGTGTCCTCGCCTGCGCCACCCTTGCTGTGGCTGCTTGCTCCTGTATCAGTACAAACCAGGTAAGCTTAGCAACTACCAATTTCTGGTGGGACACACTCTGGGATGAGATGGGACGCTCGTCTAGCTACAACCTGCTGACCACAACCAACCGACTGTGCAGTTTACTTGTAGTCAGCCAGTATTTGTTTGCATTCCACTCTGGGAAAGCTTAAACGGTCCTTAAAGGTAAGGTAAGGTCTCCAACTACTATTACAAAAATAAAATTATCGAATTACATTTAATATTTTTTGTGCATGCTTCTAAAGGACAAAACTTCACATCGTTATGAGGTTGGTGGAAAATAATATAACTAAATAGCTAGCTACACTCTTCTACTTCTTGATCGTTTTTGAAACCTGAGTTGCGCAATCAGAACAGAACAGCACCACCCTTTATTTTCTTGCGAGTGTCTTGAAAGATGACTTCTCAAGGATTTCTATCCTGCAGTGAACCTTAATAATGTTATCATCAGGTGACGGTGATGCCTTTTTCATGGATTTCGACGAGGCGATAGAGCGATGTGATAACATTTAAAGTTTCTTTTTGAAGAAGTACTTATAATTGTTACAGATCGCTGTAGCGGCAGCATCGTTGTTAAATGCTGCTTCTCTGAATGGAAACGTTTTGCTGATTCGTTTGCTGCTGCATGCGTTGCCGCCTAAGTTGAGGTAAGGTTCTAAATCTCAAAATATGATTTTTGAAAATTATTCTTTGGGGAACAGCGATCATCATCCCATAAGAGCATTAAAAGTAGAGCAAAACCTTCGCAAATTGAAATATTAAAAAAAAACATATTTCCAGTGGTCTTGGAGTTTGCTGGGGTGCGTGGTGGGGTCGAGCTGGAGGCGTGCTCTCCAACTTGGCAGTTGGAGTATTGCTGGACTACTCCTGTCCCGCGCCTTTCATTGCTGTGGCTACCCTTCTTGCCCGTGAGTATTTTATCATCAGACTCATATGAAAATTGTTTAATGTTCTGCGCCTCGGGACGTCGATTTAGAAATCGCGGGTTCGATTCCCACGGTGGAATAGTTGGAATATAGTTGCGTGATAATTGTCAATTTTAGATTTAAATTCATTAATTCCATTTTAATTTTAAAATTATAGATATTTCTCAGTTTTCTTACGACAATGCAGGATGAATCACCTATTAAAGATCTCCTATCTCACCCATTAATTCCCTTGTTTTTGATAATGGTCGTTAGAGTACCACGCCACGTTAGAAGCCTATAAATAAGGTTAGCAAAAATCACAGAAAAGGAAGAATAGAAGAGGAATAGACACTAAATAATGCTTATGATCTAATCAACAGAGCATTTAATGCTATATTAATCCTTTTCCCAGTATCAATCGGTGCTATAATGATGATAAAGCTAGAAGAAAAACCTGAAGAAGAAGAAACTACTAAGACTGAAGAATCCTGCGTAGAGAAGAACACAGGACTTGATAGATATATCTCCACATACATGTAACATACTATTATTAGTACTCAAGAAGGTATTTATACGTACAATAAAATGATTAAAGAAGAAAATGACTAGAAAATGCTACTCAGGTAGAGATGTAAATGAACATTCCGAAGATCATGATAAATTTAATGAAATTATGAATCAATTTATAGAAGTGGCATTATATTTTTATGGCATTTGCTATTAACTTTACTGCAAATGCCAGAAAAATACAATGAATAAGATGGTTGGAAGCGTTGATAAATTATGCAGATATGAAAGAAATACTCAAGGCAGGGGTTTTTCGTGTGACGTGCTACCTAATTACATCCTTATTTGGAAATGAATAATGAAATTAGTTAACGTAAAGTTGTCTTTTAGATGTTATTATAATCAACGTATTTAAAGTGTACTAGATAACAAAACCTACATCTTCTCTTTAATATTAATACATAAATGTGGAAATATGTATGGAATGAAATATATTTATCTGCGGAATGAATGAAATGAGAAAATTTGCATATCTTAGGTGCCTTAAAATTTAAATACAGAATCTCACTACTTTGGTAAGTCTGATATTGTTACAAAACTGATATGTATAAAAAAAACATCATCATAAAAGTTTTGCAAAATATATGTTTGGATTTTGAAGGGGCGATTGTAATGCCCCCTTTCCTAATTTTATACTCCCCAAGACACAATTTTGCGGAGCTTTATTTAGATAATAGGAATTCAATGTTAAAATAAGAAATTAGTTGGTAATTAGTTTAAAATAATTTTATATTTAAATATATTTTAATATTTCTGTACATAACTGCATTTTATTTGCATACCTCTATAAAGCTTCTTATAGTCCGTGGAATGCTTGCTCAAATTTTCCAAAACGGTAAATTTTGGGGGTACCAATTTTCCTTTATATACCTAAGTAGTTAGACATAGTTATAAGGATGTAAAAAAACCATGTTTGCCATCTCTGAGTGGCAGCTAACAAAATTGGCGGCTAATTAACGATGGTGGATGTTAGTAACATTTCGGTAAAAATTAGAGGTACCAATTTTCCTTCATACAGTAGTTAGATATAGTTATTTATAAACTATGTCTAACTACTGTATAAAGGAAAATTTGTACACCCAAAATTTACCGATATTTGGAGCATCCCATGGACTATTACAAAATGAACCCATCTTCTCTTCATTCATGTATGACTCAATTTTACAATTTAATTTGTTTATTGTTCTACTTATTAACCTACCTACTTAGTACCTAGTAACAAGCTTCAAAGTAATTAACATGATCATGTTGTGCTTAAAAATAAATGAAAATCATTTAGCATTAGATTGGTAAGTACAACGTAGGAAACTGAAAACTGAATAGATATCGTCACAAAGTAGGCTATCTTACGGCCTGGCCACGGATCGTTTCCACATTGAAAAATCACGATTTACTTAAATAAGCGGGAAATCAATACATTTATAGAGACCAAGAATATTCGAAACAAGTTATCCCGTGGCCAGGCCGACATTGACAAAAATATATATCTTTTTTTCGTCAGTTTGTAGTTCATCTTATTTTACCTATTTATAACATTTAGATTACAAGCCTATAGTTTAGTAATTTGCGCTACAACTGGAGGTTTGTCTGGTGGAAGAAACATGGCGGCTACTGCACTACCTGAAAAAGATTTTAGTTTTATTGAGCATTCGAAACTTCTCTAGATTTTATACCTATAAATAGACAGATAAAAATTTCAATCTTCTTCTTCTTAGCGAGTGGATTTCCGAGTCGAATAGCGACCCGATAAACCCTGGTGTCAGAGTTTTCTAACCGCCTAGTAGCACAGCTATTAGGCCTCAGACATGGTTTCAGTAACGACCACTATCAAAGACAGCGACCGGGACCGACGGCTTAACGTGCCCTCCGAAGCACCGAATCCTTTTTCTTTTCGGACAATCAGGTGATTCAGCCTGCAATGTCCTAACCAAACTGGGGAAAACCTCACAAAGTGATAAATTGACAAATATCAACTTTGTGTCCCCCCCCCCCCCCCCTGGGAATCGAACCCAGGACCTCCGGATCGTAAGCCCACGGCTCAGACCACTAGACCACGGAGGCAGTTAATAAAATTTGTAAGCAGAAAAAAATAAAGACAGCCAAAAAGAAAAATTCGGCCATACCGACAAATATTATTAAATTAAATTTAAATCTATTCAAAAGGAACTTACTTAAAACAAGTAAAGACCACAGATAGAAGGTGATCTGGCAGTGGTGGAAGATGAGGTTCCCCACGAGATTAATACCTATGAAGGTACTGCTTCGACCCACCATGATGCTTAAGCAGGCTATCATACCTCTGAAGAAGATAACAGAACAATATAAGATAATAAATTAAATAGATTTATATTCGAAAGAGGTTAATTTGAGCCACATTCAAAAATACAGACAGATATTTGTTATATTAAAATAATATTCTGACAGGACAAACACACAATAAGTTTTATTTCAATAAAATATCTTTGAATCAAATTTAACATTACTTTTAAATAAAAATTATAATAAATATATATTTTTTTAATCATTATTATTATTTTATCCAATGGATATTTAATTGACAAAAAAAAACACAATTATATTTGGAAAATTTTGGCTGGTGCTTTTAGGCCCGTATTTATAATCAGCTCTCAAGAGTGACAACGAGTTTGAGTTCGTATCAGAAATGTAATTTCAGTACAAAACGACCTGTCAAATCCATACTTAATATTGCTCTCAATCTTGAGATCGCTTTATAAAAACGAGCCTTAATGACAGACAATGAACCGACTCACCTATAAGAAGTAGGATACAAATCCACGAAGAAAGACGCCAGGATCCCCATACCAAGACAGGTGCAAGTAAACACCATAAACAGAACCACACTGGAAATTGGTTCTGGCATCAGGTTGATGCAGAAGCCACTCAACGCAGAGGAGCACAAGACAGTGATGAGAACGGCTTTCCGTCTGTGAGGCAAGTAGGAGATGACGAAGTTGAGGAAGGAGAAGATGGACTGGGAGGCGATGAGGGTTAAGATCACGTTGTCTTCGATGTGGCCGAGGCAGGTGTCTGGGCTCTGGAAAAAGAGAATATTTAATTTAGGTTATTAAAAAGATAACTCAAACATGATTCTTCAGGCTGCACTGAACATGTAGGTACAGTAAAACATCTTGGATTTAATTCCAAAAGTAAGATCTAGCAGTTTTTTTTATAACATTTCGTTCAAACCATCATTAACTAATTCTCCTAACGTCTAAATTTTGCAACTTTTTGACGACATAATTCTAGGTGCATTATTGAAAATATTAGTAAATTTATTCCTAGGCCTCTTGCTTGCATTGCATCACTTTGATAGTTGTAGTAGATAAAATGTTGATTCTCTTTGTCTATTATTTGGGAATATAAATTATGCCCGGATTGGTACTATACGAATGCTTTCGCATTTAGAAAGTGTATACTTATAATGTACTTACAACGCCAGCAACAGTAGCATTAACAGTGCTATTTCCAAGAGAAGTATTCTGGACATCATCTGCCATCACCTCTGTGGAGATCAGGGAGCAGATGTTGCCGCAGCTGGTGCCGGACTCCAGTGACAATCGCACCAGGTTGAAGATATGGGGGAGCCATACCAGGAAACTGTTGTTACTGGAGATGGAAAGGTTATTGTTATTATATTATTCTTTTTTCATACTCGAAAAGTATTTGAGTAAAAGTTTTAAATCATATTTGTATGATGTAGTATGAAAAACGTTTATCTATCTAAATAACAAAATGAATCTTTTGTTCTCTTAATATTTTTTGGGCTAATTCTAAAAAAGGATAGCATTGAAAATACTTTTGGTTAAATGCGTATTATAGGTATTGTAGGTTGCATAAACCTTCTTAAGAACATGACCAATCTTCTTGTCATGGAACCCTGCCAGCTGAACCAACATGGCGAAAGACAATCGGTGAATTAACGATGTTTTGTGTATATTGTTCACTGAATGAGTAATTTATGTTTCCAGTGACTTTGTGTGTTCAGTGACGTCATGATGTCAAATATCAATGGTAAGTGTGTTTGTTTTAGGTATTCCGCTATATTTTGTTTGTCTAGTTCTATAATTTTTTCTTGTTTGAGTTTCCGCTCTCAGGACCATAATGTTGAATTCAAAAGTAAAATATGCGTCTCGTACCTCATCTATGTCAAATTTCGTGGTTGGAGTTTATAAAACGTGAATTTGACGTGCCATGCCAACACCTCTACTTGACGACTTTATTCCCTTGTGAAAATTTAAATCTTCATACATAGAGCTTTAATAAAACCTGTTCTCACGTGATGTAGACTACAGAGACGATGAAGAACAACTGCAGGGTCTTCCAGAGAAGAGGGGGTCTGAAGAGCGGGGCACTCTGCTCAAACATCGCCCTGAAGAGGGTCCTGTTCTTCTTGCCTGAGCATTCTTCCAGGGTTATGGCTCGGACCTGGAACATGAGGGAAATGACGATATTATTCAACTGGAAAACAGATGTACATAAAATGACGCTATTCTACAGGCTTGCCAAACACGTTTAACGCAAAGTAGTTATGAAACAGTCTAAAAAAAAGATATAAGTAACATTTCTTGGAACATTGACGTAGTTCCATAGTTGTGGAAAAGTCTGCGGAATTATTTTAGCAATATTTGTTTCTTGATACTTAAAATTTGTATTTTGTTATGTTAAAAAATACTACAGTAAAATCAAAACTTAAAATATTGAAGTTGCTTGACTTTAGTTGGTTGGTCCCGGGATGGATAAACGAAAATCCCGATGAAGAGTCTCACTTTCTCACTAGAGTTTAATCTTTAGTTATTACCTTATACTCATCTTTAGAGCTTTTATGGTTGACGGCATAAATGGACTTCAGCACATCCAATGCCTTTTCCTTTCTCCCCCAGTTGGCCAAGAATTTGGGTGATTCATGGAAGAACAATATAGCAAGACCTCCAAGTCCTGAAGGTAATGCTAGGATGATGATGAGCAGCCTCCAAGGTCGGAAAACTATCCCCAACCAGGAGATTTCTGCTTCGAAGTGAAGATAGGTTAGTATTGGGTAGCTGAGGACTGTAAAGAAAAAATGTAACGTTATGAAATTTCTGTAGGAGGATTTACTTGGATGAAACAATTTTATGAGTTTTTAGAGTAAGGTAAGGTCGAAACATTCTGGCGAAGAACATAGTCTTTGAATGATTCCCATTAGTTCTGCTAGATAACGCAAGATTTAGGGTTAATGTAAGGCATTGCTCACAGACAGCCTAATGAACCCTATGGTTTTTGAAAATAACAAGCAATAGAGGGCGACGTCAGCATACAAAGTTATCGGACGCTTTTACTGATATATTTCCCCGAGTGTTCGTCACCGAGTGTGAAAGGACCCGATGAACCCTGGTGTCCGAGCTATTAATCCACCCCTTACATGGCTAGTAAAAAGAAAAACTTACTGCCAGCAATAGCGGGTGAAAGAAGCAGCATACAAGTCATCAGCAGCATGTGTTTACTGCGGACTCTTTGACTGATAGATTCCCCCACAAGAGTGTATGTCACTGAGTTCGCTGCACAGGAACTGGAAAGGAAAACGTAGGTTCATGTTATAAAAAACAAAGGAAGAAGGGAATAGTCACCGACAATTATACTACACTTCAATTTTTCATTTTCTTTTGTACGTTTCATCTCGTCCCAATGGACTTTCCTCTGCTCAATGGCAGATATAATAAGGATGCCTTTTGACTTCGCGAATGTTAACAAGTAGTTAGCTTAAAGGCCAGACATATATTTAAGGACGAAAAATCATCTTATCTACCATAAAAATTTGTCTATCAAATGTGGCGAACTGCCTAATAATTACGAGCATAAGATGTCCATATGGACTGACGTGTTTAATTTAGTAGTCGCAGTAAAGTCTAGAGTTAATGACTTAATTGAGTCTTCTAGTTTTGGCACCGTTACGTAATAATTAGTCCATTTTATCTTTCAAAATGACTATATCACTTAGTTAAACCATTGCATTTTTTATTTATCTGTTGTCAATTTAGTAGGAGATAACGAAATTTTTAGAATTGTTTCTCAAGCTTCATCGACATTAAACAATTTTATTGATCATCATTTATCAAACAATTATGAACTTGGTTATGCGAACATGTTATTTGATCCTTCTGACATAATCACATTACCAAACGACAACATCCCATTACAACATCAAAATTTGCATATAGCAATTCTAACCATACCTTTAAAAAGATCCATTTCCAGCAATGGATCAACAGCAGTTGATAATGAAAGTGGTAGCCCAAATACTTGCCACGTATTGCTAGCAAATTGGGAACATTACTCGTCCGATCATAGATATGTCTGACAGTTTGTAACGACAATTTGGTAAGAATATTTGCAGAACTTACAAGCAAACTGAGAAGAACTTGACCAGCGCCAGGACTAGCCAATTCGGGGAGAGGCTGCTGAGGCAGGATAAGATAAAGCCCATCCTCAGCGCCAACACCAGGGTGAACTTTCGACCCTTGGTGTCGGATACATAGCCCCACACGTAGGAGACCAGGAGAATACCTGGAAATAAAGGGACTAAGTTGTAAGCTTGGTAACAAAAGCATTCATCATCAAAAGTTATAGAAAGAATGTGACGATTTAAATTTTCTTCTGCATTCGTTGGAATGCATAGTTGGAAATGACCAGGTGTAGCAAGCTTTTATGTTTTTATTAAGATCTTCTACATAAAATATTTACTTAATATTATGTCCTTCTACTACCAGTATTATATCATGTGTATAAAAGTTACATCAAATTTCTTTTAATATAATGTAGTCCTAACTCGAACAGTCTTCCTGTAACATTTAAATATTATATCTTCAACTTCAACGCAATAGTTCAGTAAAGATTCTATTTCAATATCATCTTCATTTTGTTCTTTCAGATTCAGAAAAGATTATTATTTACTCAAATGGTATGGTAGAGAATAGTATAAGTTTAAGTGATCTTGACATTGACAATTAGAGAGCATCATATCCTTCAATTCAAAGTTACGCAAACAGAAATTTATTATTTTTAATATTATTATTCATAAATAAAATTCCTTGCTGGACTGGTAGTGAAAACAAATCATAGAATGTGAGCTGATTCTCTTCCCAGGCGTACACGATTAGTTAGCAAAGTGACTCTGGAATTTTGGTGTATTACAATTTAGGTCATGAGCTGAAAAGACGTCACTACAGTGAAAAGGCCAGAATACCCCTGGGTCGTTCTTCAGAAATGATTCTTCGGGTCACTTTAGTGGCGATTTTTTTTTGTGCGTTTTTGGCATTTTTTTATATTGGAGAATAATAAAGAGATTAATAGAAGTTTAATTACAAAAAATTACTCATATCTAACCACAGGTTACAACAGAATTAATTTTCGAAATTTTCGATGCCACCAAACGTGACATATTGTACCACTCGAGTGACCTTGTTATTATTATGAGGAAAAAGTGAAAGATTACCACCGTCAGCATGAGTTTAATATCCTTTTTGATTACTTTTAATGATATTACAACAGTTTGTTTACTTCAAAAACTTAAATGCAAACTGCAAATCTTATCCTGCAATCTCTTACCTTATAATAAGTAAACGGAAAATCCCTTCAAGGCATAGTCGAAATTTCAGCAATTATTACCATTAAATGGAAACCTTCCAACTGGACCATCCCGTATCGACCCCTGGAGAAATCGACCAAGCTACCACTAAAATCACCACGACGCCATTTTGTGGTGATTGGAGAAAGCTCAAGGATGGTCAAGCCAAGAACAAAATGCAACCACTCCCACAACACTTGCAAGACCTGCTAGAGGAAAAGAAGCGCCAGAAAGTTCTTCACCAGCTTCCCTCCATTAAAGAACCATCTCAACCACCTCACCAACTGAATCAAACAAGAGTTGGGGGAAATTTACCCAAGAAAACCGTTTAAGCAATCATCCAAGTCTTCAACGGGATCCTCAGAACTGGTCATTTCCACACACCATGGAAAAGCGCAAAAATCATTGTGCTTCCGAAGCCAGGCAAGAACTTGGCCAACCCGGAGAGTTGCCCATCTTATTGCTCCCAACGCTCTCCAAAGTGTTTGAGAAGTTTATCCTGCCTCACATAGCCAAACATTATATCTCAAGACCAGAACAGTTCGGGTTTCGCTAAGAGCATTCCACAACTCTCTAACCTGCTAGAGTGAACCATGACATGGCTACGAGGATGAACAAGATGGAATACTCGGTGTTCGTAATAATTGACATGGAAAAAGCATTCGACAGGGTGTGGAACGACGGGCTCGTCAACAAACTGTCGAAAACCTCAACACCCAGAAGGATCGTCAAGACCATCGAGTCATTCGACGATCCTTCTGGGTGTTGAGGTTTTCGACAGTTTGTTGACGAGCCCGTCGTTCCACACCCTGTCGAATGCTTTTTCCATGTCAATCTATTACGAACCACCGAGTCATTCCATCTACACGGACGACATACCCAGAGTGGGTGACGTTTAATTGGCTCTATTCGCTGACGATGCGGCCTTCATCTTAGCGTCCTACAAACCACAGCATGCAGCCAAGAAAATGCAGCCGACGGTCGACGCGCTCCCAGACTGGTTGAGCCATTGGCGCGTGAAAGCAAACGTTGCCAAGACACAGGCTCTAATCACAGGAAGATGCCACATACCATCCCCACTTCGCCTCCATTGGCAGGAAATCAAAAGCCCTTTCAAACATCTCGGTATAACCAAAACAGGAACCTCACCATGAAAAAACACGAAAGTGGTGGGACAAGTCAAGGCAACCCGAGCCAAACTGCGGCAAGATAGCAAACTGCCCACGAAAACCAAGCTCAACATCTACAAAATGTACTTGCGCGCAAGGCTGACGTACGCGGCGCCCGCTTGGTACGCTCTCGCGTGCAACTCATTGAAAAAGAAGATCAGAGCCCAGGAAAACTTAACTGTCCGATCGGCAATAAAGGCTCCAATATATATGAGAAACGATGTGCTTCACCGAGATCTCGAGTGGGAGAACATCGACCAGTTAATTGCACAACTTGCCATGGGGTCTCACCCGGACCCCGGTGGGCTTGACCGCGGAGGGTAGCTAAAGAAGAACCCAGGAACCGGCCTGTAGTTGCAGGCCGCGTGAATTGCCTCTCCAGGGAGCCTGAGTATGTCCGAATGAGATTTCCGCCGAGGAAGAAGTTCCGGGGTGAAGGATTATCAGTCAGCTGTCAAAAATGTTCTCCTTAAAACGAAAAGTCATAATAAACGAGCTATTAGACAAGATTATCACTATACGCTTCATAAATAATGTTTTACATAAATTACTATACAATAAGAACGCGGTATTCATATGAATTTTGTTTAAGTAATAAGATAAGTCACTTGAGTGGTGTGAAATGTCGCTTTGGTGGACAAAATGCCACCCAAATCACGCCACCCAAGTGACCGAATTTAGGGTATTTTCGCAATTTCTCTCTAAACTATGCAATAAATTCCTTTTTTTTAAATTAATCTAAAATCTCGGTTATATTTACGAGTTAATAATAGTAATAACAGATTCAAAGTGTTACTCTATCATACATTACACATGTCCACTTGAGTGACCTGCGTAAGTAGAAAAATGTTGGTCTCGAAAATTAAGCACCTTCTATTTTTTTTCGGGAACTGCGATGAGTCACCAGTCCTCTTTCCTCAGATGCCATGTCAGGACTGGCAAATGGCGGGAGTGTTGTCCTGGTCATAGTTAGCTTCGTTGAGGCGTACGAGTCGTTTCAAACCGCGCGCTCAAAAGTCTCGAAAACGTGTGACCGACACAAAGTGCTTGTTTTGTGAATGTTGGTGTTTAAATATGTGTGTAGTTTATTATTTTAAATAAATCTGTGGTTTTCCAGGATCATTTTTATGGGTAAAAAGTACGACATAGTCCAGGTAAATAAATTGCTATAAGCTTTTCAATTTCGGAAGAGCAGAGTGTGACACGCGAAGAACGCTAGTTTTGACCCCGATTTCAGGTTTCTAACTAAAGTTTTGTTTAACGTATTTTGTAATATTATGTTGAAATTAGGAATTCTAGGTAGTCAATTAAACAAACAAACATATAAAAAAGAGTTTTAAGCTGTGCGTTTTATATCATTAGAGTATTAAGCGTGTGACCGAAAATTTCGACCTCTCAAAGAACGACCCCCCTAATAACTGATTGGTCCACTCCTATGTAGGTATGTATGGTACTGCATGATTGACCTACATACGGCAAGCAGTTGAGTATCCATTTCTCGGCCACGCTGAGCTCCAGGTCACAGGCTACTGTGACCACCAGGCTGAACCCGAAAAGGTCCACTTGCGGATGTATGTATGGCACTGTATGACTGACCTACATACGGCAAGGAGTTGAGTATCCCTTTCTCGGCCACGCTGAGCTCCAGGTCACAGGCCACTGTGACCACCAGGCTGAACCCGAAGAGATCTACTCCGATGCCCAGGAGGATCAGCGCGCAGGTGCACGATAGCAGCACATTGTAGAGACCGTTGCCTGTAAAATTAAAAACGGTTGGTGTTATGATGGGGTGCAAACATATTTTGCAAAATGTGTGTATATGGCGACCCTTACGGATCGAAAATTTTATGATTTTTTCAATTTTACTTATCTAAACTTATAAAATCGTTTGTCTTTACTGACTGACTGACTGACTGATTCATCAACGCAGATCCTAAACTACTAAAGCTAGAATCGTGAAACTTAAAGAGCAAGTTCCTCCTATAATGTAACTTTCCACTAAGAAAGGATTTGCGGATTTCCCCCCTCTAAATGGGTAAAAAGGGGACTTAAAGTTTGTATAAAAGTCCGTCAATTTTGAAGGTAAGATCTTCAAATTTTGTATTTAGGCTATTGATAAAAAATTAATGAATACGTGTTTCAGCGTTTATGTATTTTCCACCCCTAAGGGGGTTAAATAGGGGATGAAAGTTTGTATTGAAATTCCGTTAATTTTGATGGCAGGATCTTCCAATTTTGTTTTTGGGCTAAAGATTAAATAATAATGAACACGTGTTTCAGCGTTTTTGTATCTTCCACCCCTAAGGGGGTTAAATAGGGGATGAAAGTTCGTATTGAAATTCCGTCAATTTTAAAGGTAGGAACAGCGCGGGAACTCAATCCCACGGGAAAGCTCTTAGCTGCGGGTAAAACCGCGGGGCGGAAAGCTAGTAACATTATAAACTAAATTAAAATTATATATATAAACATTGCGATCCTACACGTAAATCTGTTCAAAAATATATATATATAGCAAAAATTTTACAATAATTGAGTAGGTAGGTTTGACTATAGGTACAGTTTCAGATGGCTTATTTACATTGTACTACATTCTTTAATAAATACACGTGTTTCCAATTTAGTCTCTAGAAATTGCGCAGTACCTACCTATAGGTATAATGGTTGAATTCTAACTGACCGAATTTTTCCACGGTAAAAATATAACTTATTGCTGCATGGTATGAAATCAATTCTGTTTCATGTTTCTCCATCAATCTTAGCTTTCTAAGATATATACTTCCTAGTATGCGTATTCTTTTGTAGCCGCGATAATGTCTACCAACTGGTCTTGCCCTGACCTGAACAATACATCTCATTAGTATAGTAAATAACTATTATATAAATATACTTTAAATACATGCTTGTGTTATGTATTTTTTTGTCATGAAATTCAGATGAAACGATTAAACATTATAATTATAATGGTTTTGTCAACAAAATAATGTATGTTTTTTCAATAAAATAAAAAGATTTAAAATCGCTCCAGTAGTAAAAATAAAATATAATATTTTGTCTCTACTTCTTATCATATTTAAATATATACCTACTAATTTAGCTGCATGAAACGTCGATCTGATGTGTTTTTACACCGCTTTATAGTCCTATATTTTGAAATATGGTTTCTGTTACCGACCACCTATCAGAGGCACTGGTCCAGGATCGACAGCTTAACTTGCTATTCGAGACTCGGATACATCAAACTTGTCAGACTATCGGCTGATTCAAATTGCATTGCCCTACCCAAACTAGAAACAACAACTCGAATCGAACCCACGATCTCGGTATCGAGAGCCCATAGCTCACACCAGTGCTCCATGTAGGCAGTAACACGTACAAAGACAATGAATACAAAGATTCCTCTTGCAATGTTTGTTATCAGTAATGAAAGATCAATTTCCGGAGAAAAGGCAATATTTTGAGAACAACGCGATGATTGTCTCTTAAAACTGCGCTTGCGCACAAAAACGTTCGAGCCTCGCTGAAATAATATTTATAGGTAATATAATGATGATCCTTCCATGCTGGAATGTGTCAATCAGCTTCTTCTCCTCCTTGGCATGCTGTGCCGATAAAAAGATTCAAGAGTAACATTGTAATGTTAGGCGATGGAGTGCCAACCATGTGACAATGACAACCTGTCACTATAGTGATACACATTGCAATCCTCAATATTTGATGAAAACGCCTGCTTTCTGCCTACCCCATTAGGGATAAAGGCGTGACTATATGTATGTTTATGCATTATTTTGATGTCTCTTGTTGGCTAACCACAACCAATAGCACAATGGGAAATTCTCTTAATAATCTTTATGTGTCCAATAAATGTATTGTTTTATATTGTTTTAACACAAAATAACTATGTAAATAAAATAATATTTCTTATTTCATTTACATTTTTAGAGATTTTATGAGCATGGGCCTATGCTCAGGACCGGAGCACCGGGGCACAAGACGCCAACGGGATCGAAATAGCACAAATACCGGCTGTAAGGGATAGCGTGCCGCAAACTGATAGGGGTTGCTCAGACAACAAAACTGAACAACTTTCACCAGTAAACACTTTCAGGAAATGAAAAAAATTACTGATCGAGGTGATGATTTTGTATGGAAGTCTTTTTTTTTATTTTCTGAAAGAATTCCCTGGTGAAAATTGTTCAGTTTGGATAACTGCACAACCCCTATAAGTTTACTGTACGTACACGCGGTATTTGTTGTCTACTTCCAAATATTTGTGTTGAGTCAATTTTTTTCGAGCTGGTTCATTGTATTTTTTATATCTAAACTTATAAAATCGTTTGTCCTTACTGACTGACTGACTGACTGACTGACTGACTGATTCATCAACGCAGAGCCTAAACTACTAAAGCTAGAATCGTGAAATATGGAGAGCAGGTTCCTTTTATAACGAAACCTACCACTAAGAAAGGATTTTTGGATTTTCCCCCCTTAAAGGGGTAAAAAGGGGGTGTGAAGTTTGTATGAAAGTCCGTCAATTTTGAACGTAGGATCTTTTAATTTTGTATTTAGGCTAATGATTTAAAAGTAATGAATACGTGTTTCAGCGTTTTTGGATTTTCTACCCCTAAAAGGGTAAAATACGGGATGGAAGTTTGTATGGAGACTCCGTTAGTTTTGCAGTAAGGATCTTAAAATTTTGTATTTAGGCTAATGATTTAAAAGTAATGAATACGTGTTTCAGCGTTTTTGGATTTTCTACCACTAAAGGGGTTAAATACGGGATGGAAGTTTGTATGGAAACTCCGTCAGTTTTGTAGTTAGGATCTTATAATTTTGTGTTTAGGCTAATAACCAAAAATTAATGGACAAGTGTATCAGAGTTTTTGGATTTTTTATCCTTAAGGGGGTTAAATAGGTGATGAAAGTTTGTAATAATATCAACAGCTCTTTTTCTTGATTTCTAACCATTGCAAACCTTTTTATTCAAGAACTTTTTAGAGCAAATTTGTGTTTTGATAATTTGACAGATTATAAATTTTAAAATTAGAACGTCATAGAACCAGACTAACTTTTTTTAACCAACTTCAAATAAAAAAAGGAGGAGGTTCTCAATAAGGATGTACGTTTTTTTTTATGTACCTATGTTACCTCAAAATTCCGTAATTTATTTTATCCGATTTGAAAGATTCTTTTTTTTATTAGAAAGGGTATATTTCAATGTTAGTTCCCCGTCTAGCAAAATCTAATTTTGATCGTGGGATCCATGAGAAATGACGGAAACTACTCAAATTTTATAGGCACACATATATCTATTTTGATATTTTAAGTTAATCTGATGTGGAACTAAGAGCACAACGAAATTATAAGATGCATCGAGATAGGTACCAATTTTACGAAATTTACTCACCATAATGAGCAATTTTTGGTCAGTAGAAATCAACGAAAAGGGGTTGAAAGAATCTTGCAAAAAATATTTTTTTGTACTATCCTTTTAACTACTATTGTTTTTGATATCCCACTCGATAGGTTCAGCCTTTTTTGAGATACGTGGTAACAAAGAATAGGGGATGGTGCTTGCCTCTTTCGAGCATTATCATTCATCACTAATACATTAATTAAAGAGTTGTAAGTATATATGTGATGAGTACCTATGTATGTTAGTTTATTAAGTTTGTTTCTTAATTTGTCATCATTGAACTCGAAAATTAATAGTCCTATTTTTAAAATTCTTTCACTATTAGAAAGCTACGCTCACTGTGCGATGCGCGTGCGTAGCAATATCAGCTTTTTACTACGGAAAATATCACACTCACACAGAAATAAAAGAATCTTTTAGATGTGGTCATACTTACAGCTACATGACAATAACCTGATCAAGGACAAAAACAACTTTTTACCGCGGGAACTCAATCCCACGGGAAAACTTTTAGCGGCGGGTGAAACCGCAGGGCGGAAAGCTAGTAGGTAGATAGTTTGAAGGAAATATTAAGCTAGATTAGGTGCAGACGTGGTGCAGCTGCCAAAAACCAATCTACAAAATTTTAAACAAGCTAAACTAGTTTATCGAGGATTTTTGAGAGAAGCGTAGGTCAATTATTATTATAATTTATAACTAGCTGGATTTGAACGTACCATAATCGCACAAAGCGCTTCGCTTCACCATTAGAATACGAACGGCTAAGAAGTGGAACTCTCTGCCCGCGGATATGTTTCCGGAATATTATAACATGGGCCTTTTCAAGGCCAGAGCGAAAAGGCATTATTTGAGCAAACATGTTCCATCATCGACTGCACCGCCACTTTGAGATTTCGGACTTATGATTTGTTGTGGCAGATGATGTAGATGGATGCTGCAGTAATAAAAAAAGAATCTTATTTCTAATTGAAGATAGCTATCTAGCTATCTTCCCCGTGTAGTGCCTGCGGGTGTCGTAAAAGACGACTAAGGGATAAATCCAGGGAATGGTCAGCAGCGTTCCCTGTGAATGGAAAACTTCTACTGCGCTCACCAACCCGCCTGCCAAGCGTGGTGAGTTGAGTATGGCATATACCCCCAATTTTGGGGAGGCCCATGTCCAACAGTGGACTGTTGTGGCTGATGATGATGATGATGATGATCTACCAAGGGCTTTCAAAGTATTCTCGGTCTCGGTAATGGCATCAAAGAAAACTCGCAATTTTTTTAAGTAAAAGAGTATCCTAACGCCCCAAAACACTAGTTAGATTTACAAAAAATCCCCTGTATAATGTATAAAAAGATTGACAAGCATCAGCATATCAATACTTATAATACTTTCTTTCTAATTTCTTATATTCCTTGGTG